>CAIGRN010201941.1:0-17382 GCA_903798345.1 Fraxinus anomala | reverse complement strand
TTTGAGCATTGTTTGTTTTGGATTTTAAAATTTTGTATTTGTTAAATAAAAAAAAAAAAGGGGCAGAAAACGGGGCAGGCTCCCGCCCCGCCCCGCCCCGCCTTGCCTTGCCTTAGGCACGGGGCGGGGCGGGACAGTGGAGTGGACCCCGCCCCGAACCCGCCCCACTGCCATCCCTAACTCCATCAAGCACATCTTACTGTATACAGAAAATTGAACATTTCTTGGTAGCTAAATCAGCATAACCACTATTAATTAGAACACTGCGTTAATAAATGGATTTTTCATTTTTTTCTCTAGCGGGTTAATCTGCTTCCAGTGTTGACATCAGTATTCAGTTGAGACCTCCAAAATGTGAAAATGGATCAAACATGCATAGATAAACATGAAGAGTTCAGTTTACAGTCCCCCCTCTCCAACCCCAAAGAAAACCTGAGGACTCCTCGCTAATTCTCTCTCATTGATATGTACTAAGAAGACTCCCATAAACGCAAGTAACCAAACTAGTTCTGGAACATTTCATGAAGTATGTAATATTGCATCAGCACCTGGACCAACTATATAAATGGACACTAAATGAAGTTTAATAAGTGAGCTATCTCCTTAAAGATCTAAATGTTCAGCGTAAAATATGTCCCGGGTATTGAAGCTTGATTGCAGTAAAACTGTTCGAGTTCTCTATTTTTCAATGAATTCTTTGTAACTATCTGATGCTAAATGAGTTATGCCAAACCTACATATAGGCTTAAGGTGGTTACTCATTTAAATGCTGAAGGCCTCAAATCTATCAAAAGAGGTCAAGCATGTGTATTTTAATTTCTTAATTCAAACGAGCTCCCATAGATTAACTGTATTTCAAGCTTAATAATAAAATGCTCATGAGAACCATTAGATGCCGGTAACCAAACAACTTTTAGCACTATCGAATTTGCAGAAAATGCCAGCATTCATTTTTTTATGAAACCAGCATTAAAAGCATTCCAGTGTCCATAAATTTTGTCCAGAAAGAACAAAATCCTATTTGGTTACAACAAAGAACCTACTCCTTAACAATTTATAATGAACTGAAGCATTTCAGCGAACTACAGGATAAGCTTTTGATTGTTTCCATTTTGATCTAATGTTAAGCTAAAGTAGTCATAGGCAATCCACTATCCGCAATGAAAAGAATAGGAAGATTTCTTGTGAAGACAACGTAGTGGTAGCAACCAATAATCCTAGTGTTAATCTAGATCAGTAACAACAGTCAGATCAGAACTTTGCCAAACCATGTGGTTTAGCTGGAGTCAGAGGGCGAGATGTTGGTGAACTTCGTACAGTCGAATGGTCCTATATGATTGGTTTTCCTTTTGACCTGAAAAAATAGTACAACATCATCATAAGCCATTGACAATTTATATTTCAAATTGATAATACAATATAATTTTTCTATTTTCCATCCCTCTTGACAATAAGACAGTGACGTTTACTAAACATGTATATGGAGATGCTCTCCAATCTGCTTTCATTTATGAATACAACAGAGAATCTCAACATGTAAAGAAATTGGAACAAAAGGACTATTTCCAAAGACAATGCAATTAACCTTACACTTGTTTCATATAAGTGTTGGCAATTCATCCTACCGGTTTTGGACTAGGAAGTATGGTGATGGATACAAGCACGAGATACAATGGGATACAATATGTTAACTCTTAAGAGTTACAAGATATGATACGTGGGATGGCATTGATAAAATTAAAACACAAATTAATGAAATATAATCAATATTTACAAATATATATATATACATATAGATTGCCATAATACAACACAATCATTAAAGAATTGATATTTTTATCTATGTTGTAACTAAGTTTTCTATGGGTGTTATTCTTTTAGTAGTGTTCCTATACATAATCATTTATTGGTTAATTTCATTATTCTTTCTAGATGGTAAGATACATGCCTAAGGCATCTATGATCAAGCACATATCAACTATGTATTCAAGATTTATTTTAATTTATTTTGTTGTATTTGACGTCTGATGCACAACGTAATAGAAAATAGAATTTATTTTTCTTCAAAAGTATGTTGAATGTACTGCCAAATGTATCCGAAATTGTATTAGATATAGGTTATGTTAACAATTGCACATATCAAGGACAAGTCTCTTCGCTCATTTTAGTGTGTTATATGGAAAGGGAGGTAGACTGGGAAAGTAAATTAGTAGTATAAATTACCACAGGCAATAGAAACTTTAGCATGAATTTTACACTGGAAAACTCTTGTAAAAAGAGAATATTTAAGCGATCCAGGTTATGTCGTCCACATGACAAAATTAGAAAGCATTAGCACTGTTAGAAAGTAGATCAAATCCATGACAATGAAAATTAACGAATAAATTGCAACGAGGCCCATATGGTCCATGAAAAACTCAGCGACACTATATGGATTCAGATAGCTAATGAAGTATAATACTAAAATAACAGTGTGTGGACAAAAAGAGTTCACCTTTCAAACCAAAAGTGAAAAAATATAAAATAAAATAACAAAGAACTGCAGGATAAAGAATTACATGACACCAAGAAAGAAGAGAAAAGAAGGAAAAATACAAAAGAAACAGATGACCCTATCTACTGGTATTTTCAATATTAATAATTCAAAGTCAGATATCCAAAATGAGTGCTTTATCTGAACTACTAACTGCCATATTGGACTAGCTGCAATACAATGAGTAACCAAGAAAGTAATACAGATTTAAAAAAAACTAACATCAACACAAAGAGACTAAAATTGCAAAAACCAATATGATATCTCTTGTTTTTCAATCTAACATGACTTTGCATCTAAGTTTTCCTTTATGTAGACAATGCGAATGTGAATGTAAGAGTAATGACATACCGGAGACCATGGATTTGGCTCGGGAAGAGATTTGTCAGGAGGCGAATGTTGTACAGCACCACTTTTCATGGTGAGAATATCCTGTTGAATTTCAATATAATACCACATATCAATGAATATAATGGCTGAATTGGTTACAGATATCATAAGCTCATTAATGGATAGAAACAAGCGTCAAGACCACAAAAAATGGGTAATAGAGCTTTCGAGAAGATTAAATTAGCAAGAAGCAATAAACAATAAACAATATGGTAGAAAAATCATAGCTTGACTATGTCTATGTGTAATGTGATGCTTAAAATAATTATTTTCTACCTGACATATCAACTGATTAATGACACCAAGATTCATGTCTATAGATAGAATTATACCCAAAAGGATATCAAAATCCTTTAAAATCTTTTCGGATCTAGGATGCACCAACATCCTCCCAGCTCCAATATGTGTCGAACACCTACACAACAGACACGTCGCCGGCATATGTCCAAATTATCTTTTGGTTATGTACAGTTCACACCGCCTACATGTTGCCGACGCTTTGGGTGATATATTATTGACATTGTTGATACGCCACAATTAATAAAAACAAATTTACTCTAAAACACAAAAATTAGAAAATTAAAAATAAAATATTATCTGCTTTCTAGGTTATGGTTAAAGATCATACGAGTCCAACACAACTAACATGTAAGATAAAAGTGAATCTAAGCATACATTAAGAAGGATTAACGTGCAAAAGGTAATTTTCCTTCAATGGTAACATACAACAGTAAAATAAAGAAGCCTAGCATGTAAAGAATCACGAAACTAGATCTTCTCGAAGAACTAAAAAGTGGCTAATCAAGATCCCTAAAATCACCATTTAATAGTCAACATTGAAGGAAGATCAAAAGTAAAACTTCAAAGGAAAACAAATACTACTTAAACAAGATAAACAACATGTACATACTGTATCTCATGAAAATATGAGCAGGAATGGATCGTACAAGTCATCAAGTTAGTGACAAACGAATTCAAACATATAGAGCAACCACAGCCTTCAAGGATTACCAAAATTCTTAAAAAAGACAAATTTCTTTGATTACGTGTTGTGGATAATATGCAGACAACAAAATAAAAGCTGAGGCATATAAACTTACCTCTCCAGCAGCTTCAATGGCAGCCAACCATTCATCAGAAAATGGAACGGCATTTTGTGGGGGTACAAATGTACGACTTTTCTTCTTAAGACCATCCCCAAATTTATTGCTGCCATCAGAAAGAGACATAATGGCATATCCTCAAAATACTGAATACGTGATAATTTTGCATAGATCTTAAAAATTAAGTTAACCCAAAATTACACCATTTGCCAGTAATACTTACATTGATGCAAATGCAGCTTTATCCTCTACAGATTCTTCACTAACAGAAGTACTACTGTCTTGAGTACCTTCAATCTTTTTCTGATCAGGTATGCATGATTGACCAACAATTTCATCCGTATCTTTGCAAGTATTATGCATCAAAGTTGGTTTCTGGACATCAACACTGGAACTTATTTCACCTTCATGTAGATCACTTGGTTTTGTAACAGAATCCACCATGTTATCCAAAACACTAGTTTGATCAGGTTCATCAGAGACAATGCTTTTTACAGAGGGAGTGTGATTCTTCAAAGTCAATCCATAATTACTACGGAAAAGATCTTCAACTACGACAGGATTAGGCAATTTCAAATATCTTGACTGTTCATTGCAATCAGCATCCCTTGTTGAAGAGTACTCGACACAGCATTCTTTCAACGCTTTGTCATATGACTGCACCATCAAATCCTCCGTGTGTGATACAGTACTCTCCTTATCCACTCCAAATCTACCTTCCTTTACTATAAATGCAGAAGTTCTTGAGTTATTTTCGTTATAACCATCTAACATCGGACTGGAATCTATAGTCTCTTCAAGAATAGTTTGCTGTGAATCTTCAAATAACATGCTTCTGGAAAACAAACTACTATCTTTCATCTCTATTGCCTGTGTTTCCCGATGAGGACTGTTTGATAATTGTTTACTTGCAGGGTCCTCCACCAACAAATCAGCTTTCAATTCATTAATTCCTATATTCCAGGTGTCATTGTCATCTGGCAATCTCCCGTCACCTCCAATCAATGACTTTGTTACTTCATTAGGAGAAGTACTGAGTTCCAAATAGTTAGCTTTAGCTGTGAGTACACCATCATAACTGGAAGTCCTATCAATTAAAATGTTGCAAATTTCAGAAGATTGGATATTTTCAAACTGTGTGTCCCCGATTAGAGGTTGTTTAGTCATTTTGTCTATATTTACGTCATCGATGTCATGAACTGTAGCTGGAGCCTGAGTACTTTCCAGGTTAATGTCGAAGAATTGATTTCCATATTTTCCAGCCACATCAAATGCTGGAAGTGTCTCGGTGAGTTTTTCTTGCAGGGATTCTGTCAAACATGCCTGTTTCTTAGGCAACAACCAATCACTTGTATGCAATTTATAATTATTCTGCGAATCTAGTTCAACTTCTTGGAGAATGTCCCGAATCTCTGAAGCTTTTCCAGATTTCTTGTTACTAGCATCAACCACCAATATATGATCGACATTATTCTTAAAGCTTTCAATAGTTAAAATATCTTCTGGAACCTGCAGTTGTGACTGTCCCACATGTAAGTTATAAGTTATCACATCTATGGTAGCAGCTTCTGTTGAAAGATCTTTATGTTCGTTAGATGAAGAACATGGACTTTTCATATTACATTCCAAGGATTCATAATCTACATTTCCAATATACCAACTTCCATAATCTTGGGACTCTTTAGCTGGTTCATTAGCTCTTCCATTTGTCTTCAAAATATCCTTATCTCCAGTGGGGCCCTGATCAGTCTCTCCAGGGGAGAACTTTAATTGGTCAGTTTGCTCCCTAGGTGGTTCGTGACAATCTTGCATAAATGTTTCCACCAAATTACTCTCCACTGTCAAAGAATTCTGCCATCTATGATCATTTACATCTCCAGGTCGTGTCTGGGATCTAATATCATGTTTTGAGGCAGAAAATTTGCATATTTTTGGCCCTTTGCGTGATTCATCTGTTACAGCTTTTGCTTCAGATCCATCTGTGCCAAGCATCAAACAGTCATGTTGCAACACTAGATTTGACTTTCCCCATCCACTCATGCAAGATTCATGATTTCCTGGACAACCAACGATGGTACTCCTATGATTGTTATCGTCTGTTGCTTTTTCACATGAAGTACTTTGTAAGGGAACTTCTTTGTCCTTCTGAAATTCTATGTCCTCCTGGGATATTATCTTCTGAATTTCAATTTGCTTGAGAACATCCTGAATCTGTCCATTGGTATCAATGGTATTACCTTTTGGCTCAAAACTTTTGGCATTGTATAAAACCTTCAATCCCACCTTGTGCGTAGAGTTTTCATCCATGTTAGATTCAATTATTCCACGTGAAACAGCTCTAACCTCAAATGGTGCAGAACATTGTGATCTGGAGCTTATGAGTCTATTGCTATTACTTATGCTTACTTCAGTGTCATTCGATATCTTGGAAGTTTTTCTCAAAGTACTTTGTGACCTTAAATCTTCAAGTTTTTGAATCCCACATTTATTAGAGTCTGTATTTCTCCATGATAAGCTATACGAGTCTGAAGATTTAGGCTACAAAAGCAGTTGGGTTGGGATTTAGCACAAATATAAAAGCAAAAGACTTCTTGTTGTAACAAAAATGCAGAAAGCCTATACTTGGTTCAATTATAAAGGTCGTACCTGACTAAAAAAGGCTAATGATGGTGAAGGCATTCTCAAACCTGATGGTCTGGTGGCTTGATTTGGTGAAGGATGCATATTCCTTCCACTGATGCAAGCATTCTGAGCAACTGAAATGGAGATTGTTGTGGGCTCATCTCGGCTCTCAAATGAATGCCCTGTGGTAAATGGAACCATATTACCCGAAATCATCTTTGAACAAGAATTATCGGCTTTGTCAACAAGCAGGGGTCGTTTATTGATTGATAAATGTCCTTCCTGCAATGAGTTTTCCTATAAAATCCATACTTAATGATCTGTTAACAATATAATACAGGATGAGACAAAGATATTGGCACTACTCAAATTATAAGAAGTGCTTTTAAGTGATCTGCCAATTTAGAATATCCAATAGTATCTGTTAGACTATTATTAAGCTGACAGCTGTCGAGAAAGAAAGTAGGTCCTTACTGAATTTCCTTTTGAATAGCAGTATGGTCTTAGATTACCAGCTTCTGATGCTTCAGTGTTTTTCTGACTTTTGGAGGATCTTTTTGATCCTATATTTCTCTGGATACTAACAACTGCATGAGTAATAGGAAAATTTACTATGTTGTAATATAATAATTTATGCAGCATGATACTACCAAGAAATAAGGGTAGATCCGACTAGTCTTTGAACTCAACCATTTTATATGATGTACATGAGCAAAGAAATTATCCAATGCAGTGATGCATAGATTAATATCGCTAAGAGATCACCTGGTTCAGTAACCTGGTTGTGCTTCAAATAGTTTGATCTAGGATCTGGCTTTGGAACAGGAACTTTCAGCAGCTTTAATTCATTGGTTGCAGATTTGGCAGCAGTTGTATATGGTGGTCTTTTTAAAGTATAGAAGAATTAAGGGTCACAATATTCAAAACTTCAGAATGCAAGTGAGGAAATTCTCAAATGTACACAAAAACAGTCAGGTCATACAATACATTATTATTTAAAACAAGGATATCATGATGAAGGCCAAGGTCGAGTACTGTCACCACAATTGGACCCGATTTTGCTACTAGGAAGAGTTGATTTTTGTGAGGTCTGGGAGAATGTAAATACATGAGAGACCCAATAAGTTACAAAACTTACTATCAAAAAAGAGATTACCATTGAGAGCAAAAACAACTGACCATAGAAGTTGAAATTATGTCATTAGAAGCAGATGAATCAAGCTTTTTTGATATGCAATCACTCTTATATTTATCCAAAGCTTCATTTGGAGTTTCTTTAATTAAATCATTTTCAGTTGCTGGCATATCAGCAGATTCCATAGTATAACTGGAAGCACCAGAAATTTCTTCATCTATGCCAAACAATCCCTCTCCACAATAGGTACCACTAATTGTAGAGAGTTCTATGGGATCAAGAACACCTGAAGACAGAACCAAGAAGCCATGCTTTATAATTTATCTTCCAAGTAAAACAATAAAAAGGGATATAATAAACTTTGACCTTCTTCGGTGAAAAAGGCTCTATCCCATGCTAGGCTTTTCCGTAAATTGTATCCCCCTCCTTTCTTCTTCCTCTTCATCTGCAGTGGCTCTGCACTCAGTTTTGCAGTGTCTGGTTTGATAATATTAATATTATCCTTGAAGCAGCTACCTCTGAATGATGTTGAACAAGAGTTTTCTATATCCTCAACACTTTTTAAGCGTTCTGCAAAAGAGAAGTATTTGTTTAATTGCACCATCCAATTTAACTTATATTCTTAATTTCTCTGCATATTTCTACTTGGCTACTTCGTGTTCCCTTTTTCTTTCACCCTAAAATATAAAACCTTGTATTCTGGAATTTTAAGAAAAAGAAAAAGATGATTTTGATTAAAGATATTGAAAACCTTAGCCAGTCCATCTTTAAAATGTATGGATGTATAATTTTTTGGGCGCCAACGGTGCAACTATAACTAACATATCCTCCGTATGCATTCACATAATTCAGTAGCTTAGCAAAAGTTCACATACTTATGCATCACTTTATGTAAATAAATAAAATTGCAAACATTTGTTATCTGTTTCTCTGTACACATGTATACCTACCAATATATAATTTTTTCAGTTTAATCACTGCCTCACAAACACACACTATGTTAACTAGTAGTTATAAACGAAAAATAATAAAAAGTATGTTTTAATATCTCAATCAAAAGGCGAAGTAACTCTGCGCAATTTCTTGTGAAAATAAAATAGAAAAATCATACGCAAATAATTATAAAATAAGCAACGTCTGGTAACTGAAGAAGAACCATTCATACCCTAGCTGATAGAAATCGTTACACGTAGAATTAATTAAACCGTAAAGCATAATAACTCTAGGCTACAAAATCAAATAGATTTGAAAGAAAAATAGGAAAAGCAAAACATACTTGCAATTGCAGGTGAAGCGCGAGTAGAACTGGCGGGGCGATTTTTCAGATCCGACCTCATTTCACTCTCTTAGTCGTTCACTTGATTATTCATTGTGAATTTGTGATATTTCGAAATGGATTATACATAGAAATCCAGTTTATAACCTTCGAGGTTTGATTTAATAGAATCTGAATCTGAACGTGGAGTAGTTTTTCAAAAGTTCGGCGAGCGGGATTTAAATCGGAGGAATACGTTACTGCAGTTGCCAGATGTGGATAATTGCATTTGTTTTTTTATTTTGTTTTTTTAGAGCAAATGGTCCTCACGGGGTTAATTATAATTCGCGGTTACTCGACTTTTACCGAAATTTTAATTGGGTCGCCATACTTCAAAATTTGTGCCAATTGTTACACCATACTTCAATTGTATGTCAAGTAAATCACTACCTTTCTCTATTCAAGACCGTCCATTCAAATGCATCACATTGTCTAACGTTAGACATTGACGTGACTGTTTACCAACGGTCATCCCATAACCATAAAAAAATAATCTAAAAAAGTAATCGGAAAATATACAATTTGAGATATTTCCAATCGACTAGTCTAATATATAAATCGAATTTTTCAATTGCACCACTTCTTTCATGTCATTTTTATACGACCAAGTAGGAGAATGATGGAGATGGATGTTTCTTAGTTCATTTGGAGTTTATGTTCCTCAAGTCTATGAATTATGTTGCTCAATTGACATTTGTTTTAAGTTCCCTTTAAATGTTATTTATATTATGAATTTATTATTTCACAATCTTAGGACAAAAGATCCTACTTTTCCAAATGTTTAACTATATTCTCACGAGATATTTGTGTGTTTCCACTTGTTTGCTAATCACAATGCAGAACTACTACGACACATGCCGAAGTGATAGAACATTCTCTCGTGTTGCCACTCTGGATAATTAGTATGGTTGAGATAAATCTATATGAAAGTAAAAATTGCTAATGTTTGTCAAGAATGAATTTAGCAAAATACGTTTGATACCCAATCCTCAGGATTTATACCAAACAAAATCAAATTTCTCGTACCAATTGATAAAATTTATCATTTCTCCATGTCCAATCCAACGTACCAAACACATTTGCCAACAAAGAAAATGGCCCACTTGACAAGGGACAGGCAGTTCTCGCTAAGCATCAATTCGACTCGGTAAATGACTGGAGCAGACTCAAAGTTTCCCCAAAAATTCAACAAACAAAGACTAGGGAGTGAAAAAATCGTAACAAAATCAAGTAATTACATGGAAAGAATAGAAGCACCCTATCTCAGTTCTCTGTACGCATATCTTAGACTGACGAATTCTTCGAAGATTTTCTTCCGAAATTGTATTCTCCAAATGGAAGCCCCTGACAGGCATTCTTGAGAAGAGAAGGAAAATCAAAAGTTAGAAGCTAAGTAGACTAAGAAATTAGACCTACTAGGAAGAACGATATCATGCGAAAGAATAACACAATACGACATGTACAAAGGTCCAAACATGTCAAGAAAAATGTAAATGGCACGGTGATAGGGTTTTTGGTCTTACTTCTGTTTTAATTTCGTAAGGAGGTGAAGCAGAATTTTAGATACCCTATCAAATTTAGAACTTGAAGGCACGGTTGTTAATCCATTTTGCATTTTTCTTGTCTCACACAAACAGACGCAATCCTTTTCACTTGAATACAGAATGAATGGGCTTTTCAAACCTTCAAGCTCTGAAGTTGATATACATCATACATGTAAAAGTTTGCCTTCCTTCCTAAAGAAAAGTGAAACCAAAATGAAGAACTCCATCATGTGTTGTTTACATTTTTTCTTCACATTTTAGAATTTTGTACAAGACTATCAATTGGATTTTGAAACGAGACATTGAATTCGTCCATGGTGGAAGTATGCATAATGCAAACCATACAGTTCTAGTAATCATATACGTAATTTAACAAATAAACTTGTTTGAGTTATCCTCAGTGGAACACATAGCAACCCTCCTCTCCCACACACACACATATCATGCCTTGCAGTTCAATTCAGTAACACAGTTTAGCCATCTTTTGATTTTCGTCAAATTGATATAGAACTGCATGCTAAATTCAGCAAGGTCACACAGCATCAATCAAAAACGTGGATCAAATGGCAAATACGCACAACTATTAGGACATGTCCAGAATGAAATGTTTCCAGCCCATCACCAAGAAGCCGAAGCTACATGTATTCCCGTTGAATTACTATATCTCCTAACCCAATAGATCATTCATCTCTTAATCTGACTGACTAAATTTGTATGAATATTTTTTACTCAAACTTGGTTTTGCGGTTGAATTATAATAGTAAAAGAAAACGAAGCCCTAAAACCCCTGAGGGGTCAAAGGGTAGGAGGAAAATTTTACAAGAATTTATAGCACCCCGCACTCATAGTTAGAGCTTACACTTAGTAACACGCCTAATATAGATTATCTAATAATGCCACAGTTAGCTCGGCTCATCTGTAGCTTATGACTGAGTCTACATCCATTGATAATGAATATTTTGCTTCAGTCATGCATGTCAAAAGTCACATAAACACCTTAGTAAAAACCTCGTCCCACCTCTACTTTAAACAAGTTTCACAGATATCAAAATTTTACCAGGACTCAAGGTCACTCATGGCAGGCCAGTGTCTGTAGGGTAACTCCCTAGCACCCTCAAGAATGTGGCGAACTCCTGCCAGAAACCATACACTTTGTTAGAATCGAGAATAAACAAACAAACAATAACAGAAGCTGAAAGAGCAAAAGGATAACAATGGAGCTCGAAGTAAATACTAAAGATGTAGTCTTTCGACTTAATCTCAGCAAATCAGAATTTTCTGGACTGATATAAACTTCTCCAACTGAATTTTTGTTGTTGGAACAATGTGATCTACTTATAGGCTCCAAAAAAAAAAGTTAACGTAAACAGGAAAGTTTGTAGCACTAGGAGAACTCCAAAACCTATTACAACGTTATGCTTCAGTGAAAATTGTTCAACAAAAGAACCCTATTCAGTATTCTTTAAATTTTCTTTTGTGAACTCAATTACCAAAGTACAGCATGATAGTGATAAACAACAAAAAACTGATGTAACAAATAATGTTGCCAATTGTAAAGAGCTCAAACTAAGGTATAAAATTCTACAATCATGTGCTCATCCTTGTCATAATGTGAATTACTATGGTATCAAGACAAACGACCACTAAAACTCCAATATGTTGTCGTAATTCCTCTGTCATCACTCACATGAAAGTGTTGGGTGCATTGCTAAGACCAAAAGGCATCAAAGACATTCGAACTGTCCGTAATTTTGTTTTCCACTCATCTTCGCCCTAATCCAACTTTGGCTATTACCACCTTTTAAGCCTGCTCAGAAAATGCAATTGATCCAACAAGTCGATCTAGCATCCCATGGTTAGGACATCACAACTAACTTCATCTTGCTAAGTTTACTCATCAAAAACACCTCCGAGCAACAGAAATTTTCAGTGGCTTGACAACTACTTTAGATATTATATTTTCAGAAGTTTCATTTTAAATTATCTCATCACACCCCTTTCCATTACAGATGACCTGGGTATAAAAAATACTTCGTCATCTTCAATCCTCCCTTCTCCCAGCTACAGAGAAACTCACCGAACAACCAAACTTTCTCCTTGTATAGGCAACAGATCAATTTCTTCTTCCATTTCGACACCCTTCCAATAGTAAAGTCTTGCCTTCAATGGGTAGTACATATATTTTCTCTTCATTCCCATTAGAAAATTTGTAATAACTAATATCTAAGTTGACAAAAAATTCATCAATTCAAACTCTATTATATTAACATGATGAAGAGATGCATAAGCTTGACCTTTCTCCTGACTATAGATGCATCGAATGGTAGATTTGTACAATTTTTTGTCATTGGCTCTCCAGCTCAATAAACAAATTGATTCCGTTTCTCTTTCACCTACAATGGACCCTTCAACAACTTTTTGGTGTATGCCCAATTTTTATATTTGCCCGGTCTCTTTTAGATGCCATCTGGGTATAATTTCTGCCTAAAACAGCAGTTAAATCTCTATTACTCAAAGAGGTCATATCATATGTCTTCATAGGACGCAAAGCTCCATATTGACCACTTTTTCCAGTGCTTTTGGACCATATTGATGTGCATTTTCGAAGTTGGAAACAAGAATGATACTCTTTTCATCTGCTATGGAAAGTTCGCAATTCTCAATCCCAAGAAAAAGCTATGAGTTGCTCATCCGTCTTAAGGAGGACGGCTTGAAGTGTATATGTTACAGAATTCGTGGGTGTACTCAGCAACAATAACATCCAGTTGACACAAAGAGTGGAATTTTTTGACGAAGCCATCATATAATCAGCAAGCACAAATTACTTTCACAATTTTACAAAGATTCTTCGGTTTTGCTTGCATAGTCCACCACTCTTCCAACCATGTTCATCATAGAAGAGGAACTCTCTTTAGTTTCAGTTTAGCAAAGAGTAGCATGTGCTCTTCCTGCATCAACTTCCTAAGAAACAATTCACCAATCTTGCTTCCTAGTTATGTGCCCATTCTTCATTGGAAATCTGAAAAATCAATTTGAACTCTAAATTGAGATTAAGAGGTATTGTTAACCACTCTTCTAGCCTATTGCACTCAGATTGGCATGAACTAAGTTTTTATGGAAAGGGTTAATATACTAGACCAAAATGTTCCCTTCATCCTCCAAGCCTCCTTCCAATAGGTCCAAAGAGGTACCTCCATTTGGGCTTCTACGTGATCTCTACGTAATTTTTCCATATCAAGTTGCTCTATCCTCCTCTATATCTCTTCCATCTGTTGACTTGTGTCAACCTAGGAATTCTTGGTTGCTGCGTAACTGTGATAAATTAAAATCAATGTCTCCCCTCGTACCAAAGTTGAGAGAACAAGCTTAAACCAACAAATGATAGGAGATATTGAAGAAATAGAGGACAATAGTGGAAATCGAATTAAACGCTAAAGATTCAGTGCTTTAGACATAAATCTCAACAAACCAGAATTCTGGACAGAATAAAGTTCTTCAATCAATGTTTTTCGTTGGAATTAGGCCTATTCCTAGGTTCTACAAACCTCAAGACTTCAAAACCAATTCTGACTAGCAAACATAAATCAATAAGAAAGTCCAAAACCAAATGTAACTCGAAAAGCTAAACCAGTAGGAAAATTCTAATACCTACTACAATTAGGAAAGCTTTGATCAATTAGAAATTAAAATTAGTTACAACTTAAAAGAAAAGAAACCAAACAAAATTTAATAATTCTAATTCAAGAAGGATTAGGGAAGAAAGCCTTCGTATATCACTTCATAATCAATACATAGTTACTTCAGATAGGATCTTAAGATGGTGTAACTGTACCTTCAAATGACCAAGAGCATTTTGGGCTCTTTGGTCAGCCATGGATGCTTCAAAATCAACGTAGAAAAGATACGGGAAATATCTGCCAGAATTTGATGCCTGATTAGATATAAATGCTTCCAAAGTAATAAAATAGCCAGATATCTAGAGATGTGACTGGCAATCAAGCTTCTATTTGAACCATGTGTCTGCTATAACAAGATATATTACATATACATGTAGACATGTTTATGTGACTTCATCTACAAGATTCATTATAAAAGATTAACAGTTTGCTGCATGTACTTGGGAAATCCATTGGTACCGTCATCAAGTGTTGGCAAAGTCTGCTTCTGCAGAGGACGGCTCTCAATCTACATAAGCAGAAATTTAAACACTGTACTTGAGCCATTGACAATAACTGAGCAGAGACGGCACTTCAGGATCAAAGGAAAGAAAAACTCACCTTTGTAAGGTTAACATTCCTCATGGCGAAAACAGCAAGAGCTTTGAAAAGCATCCCTGGACCTTCCTCAAGTGAGAAGACTATACTAGTCTGGTAAATGATAACAGAAAAATAACTAGGTGCATATTGACTGCAAAAAGAGTATAAAATGAAGTCGAGATGTGTATTTCTTTTCAGGTTCCTAAAGCTGTTATCAGTGGTAACTAACCTTGAAAGGTTTATCAATGCCCGGTATAATAGGTTCCCTAGCCAGTATAAGGAAGCGGGTGACATTATCAGAATCATCCTGGACAGGAACAAGGAAGACAAATGAGAAAATGCACATGTTTGTGTGTATTTATATGTGAGACTTCACATGCTATGAAATATCAATAACTCAACTTACAAGTAAACAAACTCCACAAGCCTACCTGTATGTCTTCAGCAAGTATGTTCAAACCATATATGCTAGCAGCAATCTTGCTGGCAACTGCTCCAGCATCCTTGAGTTTATGGAAAGCAACATGCTACAGATTCAAAATGCAACATGAAAAGTTAAAAATATGAACCGGACAAAATTAGTTTTCTCAGCACAAGCATAAAGCTGATCAAACTATCCAAAGCATGCAAGCTAAATCAGACATGTTTTTTTGCTGAAGCTAATCAGGCTGGAAAATAGCCTGAAAACCTAGGCAAGACTTGAAAATGTTGGTTTCAAATTCCATTGCAGGCATAATTAGTCCATGCAACACTTGCTATAAGAAAGAATGTGATCACAAATGATAGAAGATGAGAGTGTACAATAATATATCATTAGCTCTGGACAATTGATATTAGCTATCAAATTTTACTCACCTTGGCTGCACCAGCAGTATCGTCCACAGCTTCTCTGACCAGTCCCAACCCAGTTAATGTGGACTCACACTGTGCAAGAGCCTGGAGCATCAAAGTATACAGATTATAAGCTGTGTCTCTGTTGGATGCATTCAATTATTAAGTGAACATACCTGAGGATGGCTAAGAACCCTTTTTAGGTCTTCAACTAATACTCCATGGTTAGCTAGTAAGCAATGTCTGATTGCAAGTTTAACTTCTCCAACTATGTGCAACCTGTGTCGAAGTAGTAGGTCATAGTTCCGGTGGATGCTACCGCCCAAAGAATTTTCTATTGGTAAAACTGCTCTATCGACAAGCCACTTTTCAACAGCCTGTGGAATGTCGACCCAAAGAGAAGGTGAGACACCTCATAATTCAGATTCATCAATTAGATTTAGGCAGTTTTTATTTAGTAATATGAAGGTTGACTCACCTAAAATATTCATCTTACCCTTCTTTTAATATTTTATGCAAATTGTTTGTTGATAAATTGCAAGTCTTTTACATATAAAAGTTCAAATGAAGTAAAATGTCAATAAAGCATATTAAACAATCTTTTAATAGACTAGAATACAGATGAACATAGGTTCTGGAACAGATGACCTACCATATCAATTTAAACAAACACAGAGCATTATTAAAGAATATGTAGATGACAGTGAACTTTCAGCACAATACAAATTTACAGCTCTTTCTCCTCATAAGATGTCCATCAAAGGAGAATTGGTTAATAGAGTAGTCCGCATATTTGATAATTTTACATACAATTCATGTAGTACTTCCATATATATAATATTCAAGTCCTCTCTTTGCATATATCATTAATTAATTACATTTCTTAATTTGGTCTTTAATATAGAATAGATGATGAGTAGAGAAGTTCTAAAATATTGGTTGACAGCATAACACAACTTCTTTTGTCCATTCTCTACTGTAGCAGCAGAAAGAATATTTAACTACAGTAATGCTGCTGCTCGTGTGCCTCTTGGTTCTTAAGATTTTCATAATCACTCTACTTCAAGCCTAAAGCTGCAGGATTCAAAGCATCTAGAACTAGTAGACTCAGAAAAACCTTGTATTGATTATTGATCATAACCAACATAGCCAGTTACTAGGTTTTATGTCTAGTTCAATCCAAGGTTTAAAAAGGCGAAACTAAGTACTGAAGCGGTTTTTCTTTATAAGGCGAGGCGTAAGCCTCAAGGCGGATTGAGGTGTAAGCCTCACAAAAAACAAAAANAGGCGTAAGCCTCAAGGCGGATTGAGGTGTAAGCCTCACAAAAAACAAAAAATCTAAGTAAAAGAATTATAAAATAATACAAAAAAATCAAAGTTGGAGCATATAGTAAATAAGATATATAGCCATTAGTATATTGAGATATAGTCCACCTAAAAAAAGAAGATGTTTAGCAAAAAAAGAAACCACTCCATTAAGTAATGAGATGATTATTTAACAAATTTGGTTAGTCACACTTTTGTTTTCTGTAAGAAAGCTGGCTATGGTGGAACAGCATAAATCTGGGTATAGTGTACTGTTGCATGAAGATTTGGCAATGATGTTGGGATATTGAAAAGATGTTGCGGATTAAGAAGTATGGATACATGAGT
>CAIGRN010201938.1:0-13763 GCA_903798345.1 Fraxinus anomala | reverse complement strand
TTGTTTTTTTTATGTGATGAGGAATATGTGATTGAAAAAGAAGGAAAAGTTATTGATGTGATGAAAAACATTATTTTATTAAAGAATGTGTGATTGAAAATGAGTAGAAGAATGATAATGAAAAAAATAATGTGACTCAAATATGGGCTTAGCCTCATTTTCTACACATCTTCTTGTTCTATTTCTTGGGCTTTTTTAATGCCCGCTCTAAGAAACTTAAGGGGCGTGGCAATTTATATTCTTACATCAGCCATATTTAGAATCATCTCTTGATAAAGTCTGTTGGTGTGGAGTCTTCTTCTCACTATTTTTAAAGCTTTTTTACTGA
This sequence comes from Fraxinus anomala, assembly GCA_903798345.1. Classification (NCBI taxonomy): domain Eukaryota; kingdom Viridiplantae; phylum Streptophyta; class Magnoliopsida; order Lamiales; family Oleaceae; genus Fraxinus; species Fraxinus anomala. The sequence goes on along the minus strand of CAIGRN010201938.1, from coordinate 13,435 downwards.
ATACTTCACCATTTTTAGTTGAATTTTGGTTGCTACAAGAATTGACTTCCTGCATCTAAATTGTGAATCTGAACTCTATAAGAATCATCGGCGTTGATGTTATTGACGATCGTGCTTGCATTAGGTAGTTGTGGCAGTGACAACGACTGATTTTCAGGGGTGGGCATAGGGGTGTGGGTGGATAATTTTTTTTTTATTTTTTGTTTTATTTTAATTCAAAATTACTATTTATATTTTTTAAAATTGGTCAAAGTCAATTTTTTGAGTCAATTAACAGTCAAATTAACGATTTTCGTTCATTCAAACTCCAAGTGCGAATTTTTTACAGGTTTGGTACCGTGGGTGGAACAAATGAAAGGTTTGAGTAAAGTCTACAACTAAATAAAAAAGTTTGGTACCGTGACTGCAATTTTCCCTTAATCTTATAAAGTCACGGATCTATTCATTTTTGCAATAAACTAAAATTATATTCGATGTATACTTAATTAATATACTTTACAAATGATAAAGCCAAACAAAATTAACTCTCATATCAGAGGTATAAATAAATAAATAATAAATGACGAGTGACATGCACAAAGCATTATGTGAGTACAACATGGAAATTCCAACTAGCACGCAAAAGCAATTGTAACAACAGTTCTGCAAATTGTACATCACAACAAAGTGTACACCAAAGTTTGATGGTGACGAAAAACAGCTTTTCCTCCGCTCATTTTTTACGAAACGTCAAATGTCAAACAAGATGTACAATTGGAGCGTATATTTAGCATTTTTGTTGCAACAATAGGTGTAATAAAACTTTAACTTGAAAAATGACACAAAATCGCAAAATTATTAAAGCTAAAGAAGGTTTTCTATGAATGATTTGTTCAATATCAAGAACGCGTGAATATGACACGGAGAACTAATAATGGATAACGAAAAGAAGTTTTTGAAAAAGATGCTAAAATTCCATTTTTTCTCAAAATTGCCTCGAGTGCTTCAAGTCAAGACATGACATCAAGAAGCATCATCATTTTGAAGAAAAAGGGCAAAGTTAATATCGAATATGTCGAGAGCAATTTGGAGTCTATAAGAGAGAAATTAGATCAATTTTCCATGAAAGATATTTTCAGTGTGGACAAACATGATTAAGTTATAGGGTACACCCAAATCGTTCTCTTGCAACAAAGCAACTTGAAGGCAAGAAACAAAACAATGAAAGACTTACAATTGTTGTTTGCTGTAATGAGGATGGTTATGAGAAAATTCTTTTATTGTTCATTAGCAAGTGTGCCAGACCATGGTGTTTGAAGAATGTGAACTTGAGCATTATGAACTACGAGTATCAAGCCAACAAACGTGCATGAACGACTATGATTATATTCCAAGAACATATTCGAAAATTTGACAGAGAAATGGATGGTAGAAAAGTTCTCTTGTTGATAACTATTGAAGGTTTGAAAAATATTAAATTGTTTTTCTTGTCACCCAACACAACATTAAAGATTCAATTTTGTGATGCGGGATCATACGAGCTTTTAAAATGTATTATCTTCGTCGATATGCATAATTCTATAGATTTTGCCGATGAAATACTTGAACGAGTAAATTAAGAAGCCCAAATTTGCATACATGCAATCTCTTTACAATTTGTTCGGCAAACTATTTGATGTTATTTAACATCAAACAAGTGCCAAGTGACGCATTCTGTCGCTTACGAGTTGATCATTAATTTTGATCATGATCATATGAAACATTGTCGAACTGGATCAAAATTGAAAAACGAGCAACCAAGTTAAAATAAATCAAAGTTGAACTAGCAACATTACACAATTTGTAAGTGGACTAAGATCCAACTTATTTTCCATATATTACTGATCGGGGAGGCGGCTTAATTTAATACATTTTGAATTCGATAGCTTAGTTTCGACAACAAGAAAGAGTTGAAGGACGAAAATTGAAAATAAAAAAATGTGTAGTTTCCAGAGGAACCAAAAATAGAAAAAGAAAAGGTTTAAGACAAGAATGAAAAAGGAATTTTTACATTTTAGACGGAAGAAAAGAGAAGAAAAATGACAGAGATCTCAACTGAGAGATCGTTGCGTTTCTTGGTGTTATTCTGTTCAATATTTTTACAATTTATTTCAGGTAATTTTCTGGATCTCTCGCTTATTTTTATTATGTTTTAAACGAGAATTATGCTCATTGTTGCATTTTGTTTGTAATCTGTGTATTTAGTTTGTTTTTAAAAAGTGAATCAATTTTAATTTCGTATTTCCGTTTAAATTTGTTTGAGTTTGTTGGTTTAAATTTGTTTGATCCGTCGGGTTCTCTTGTTATTTGGAATTTCAGGTTTTAGACTTAATTTTATTTTCTGGTTTAGATTGGAAATTTATCTATTGTCATCACCTGCAAACGTAAGGAAATCAGTGTTGGGATAATTAAAGGGGGAAAAAGAGAGAGAGAATTTGAAAGATTTTCAACATTTTTTTCTTCTGTTTTTCATGGTTTTTAAAGATTTTTGATCTATAAAGCACTCACTTTTGGCAGTACTTTCTCCTTTCCTACATATCCTCAAGATCCAAACTAGGGAATAGGAATTTCTTCTTTGGTTTTCCTGTTTTTCAGTGAGCTATATGATTTGAGTTTGGTTGTACTCCATCAGTGGCTGAAAGGTGTATCTCCCTTAGTTCTAGCTTTGTATACGGTGTGGATAAGGTGCTAGTGCTTGGAAGAATTCATCAAGTATTGTTGAGTCATTATACAGTCTGGAAGGTCATCTTACAAATTGGTTTAATTTGTTGAAGTTTTCATCACACAACAAGTCTTATTTGGTGCTTTGATCACGCTGAACATATAAATGTCCAATCTCTCTCTCTCTCTCGGCCTTTTTGGTGGTGGGGCAGTCAGGCTTTGCTCTAAATAAACACTTAATCTTGAATGAAAGCTTAAAATGGCATTTGTTCTGTGTGTTTAATTATATCAGCAAGCTTTTGTCTCATTCACTCCCACTTAGATGTTCTTTCCATTCAGGCTATTCGGATGATTCATCAAGTCCGATAAATGGCACAAAAGAGTCCCATTCACCTTCTCATTCTGGAGGCAGCACAGGATCCAGGGTAGCTATTATATGTTTGGCGCTTGTTGCAGTTGTGCTTTTATCATTTTTCCTTTTCAAGTTTTGGCAAAAGAAGAAGCGTGAAGAGCAGTATGCTCGTTTACTGAAGTTGTTTGAAGAGGATGATGAGCTTGAGCTTGAGCTTGGTCTTCGGGATTGAGCTTGCTTCCTATCTGTACATCAATCTTATTAAGGTGGGACTCCTTTCTACGAATCTGTGGTTCTGATTCTAGTTTCAAAGTTTTGATACTGTGATTTATGTGTAGTTAAACAGGGAACTTTGAGGTGAACTACCCTTCTCGTATATGCTGTCAATATATGTTTTGTTTTGATTGTACATTTTTAACTGATGATATCTAATTTATCATTGGTGCGATAGAAATAACTCTGATGACACAAGGGTCAATTGTTTCTGAAGTAGTCTTGCAAATAAATAATGCGTGTGTGTGTGTGGAATTGATTTTCTACATTGAATTATCCCTCAAAAACATCATTTTTTTGGTCAAGTATCGAGCACCTAGTCTAATGTTCCTAGCATAGCTTGTTTTCATCTTATTTTCAAATTCCGAGATCATTTGCATACTGCTGCTAATGTGACGTGCCCTATAGAGAATCTTGTTATCAAAAACTGCCTTCAAAAACTTTGAAATGGATATTGGGATCTCTTCGACTTCTTTAAGGTCACTAGAACTTGTTATTAGTATGTTTTGAATCGATCAAATGATGCACAATGAATAATGGACCCTTAGAAACTCTCTTCTTCTACTTCTTTTCTAGGTTACCTGTACATCTTATTAGTTGGTTTTGAAGCAAGCAAATGATGTATAGACAACAGAAGGAAGAATGTTAACTTCATGATAGCAAGGTTTCCTAGGATAATGGCAACAATAAAAATATTTCGCGAGTCATTACTACACTACATATTAGGAGGGATAGTCAATAGAAGGTTCGTTCTTACTCATACAACGTAGCTACATATTTTTTTCCCCATAAACTAAATTATGTTACATAGACTATACATTTACTGCCTTTTCGACAAGCATATGCTGTATGTATTCTGGAACATTTGGGCGTCCCAGTCGGGGATTCGCTGCAACATGGCTACTGGGATTATAGATGTAGATCTTGGAACAATTTCATCTTTGCTTTAATGCGTTTTCATCTGATTTCTTGTCAATCTTGTTATGCATGATAAAGTTATTTTGTTTTGTGGCATGCACAAGTTTTGAAAGTTTTTCGCAACCTATCTTTCAACTGCAGCTGATTCGGGTTGGTGGAAGTCCAAAATTTTCAATTCTTGGTTGGAGCTTGTGTAACAATATTGATTGAACCAGAAAAATTGAAGCATTCTTTTTGAAGAATTCTTTGTGGAGGTTTGCTATAGACTAGAGGATTATCAAATGTTCAAAGTTTCAATTTGGATTTTATGAGTATGCATATTTGTATTATCAAAACAAATTTTCATGTTTATATTTTGTTCAGCTTATTGAATATTATGATAGAATGGCAGAAAGTTTGTTACGCCTAACTAATTGTTTTCATGATTTGAGAAATTGAAGCCCATTTAGACATATCCAAAAGGGATAACTGCACCATCTACTTGTTAACTTCTCAAATTCCAAACTCACTTTCTTCTTCTTCTTCTTCACACACACACACAAACACGTACAGGCCACCACCCCGCACCACCACCACCGCCACCCACCATGCATCACCACCATTGCTATTTTCGATCACCAATGTCCACCACCACCCGTGCTGCCATCTTCATTTTTCCCTACCACCCCACATCTACCCCGTCCCCTCCACCTTCCACTATTTTTCCTGTCTTCGCCATTTCTTTCATGCAAAAGTGAATTGAAAAATCAATTTTTATAGGTTCCTGCAATTCCGACAAGATTCTTTGTTTCTTTCATACAAAAGTAATAGTAGTTTTTGCAATTTTTTGAAGTCCGGGGACATGGGTTTAGCACTGCAAGTCTGCAACGACGGTGTTGAATTCGATTTCAGATCTAAAACAAGATTTGAAACAACTTGAATTTTCTTGTATAATTTCTTTTTGTTTTTGTGATTTGGGAGGTGTAGATGGTTACTGTGGTGGTGGTTTTGTGATAGTTTGTGGCTGGCTTTTGTGGTGGGTGCAGATTTATTGTTGTTGGTGATGACTTAGGGTTTGGAGGTGGTGGTTTATGAAGGAGGTGACGGTGGTCTATGGCAAAAATGGTGGCGGGTTTGGGTTTTGGCGCTTTACAATTTAAAACAATAAGATTAGTGATGGTAATGACAATGACAGTGTTAACATAGTTTGTTAGAAGTGATGATTACGTTAGTAGTAGTGTAACAAAGAATGTTACATATGGTGGTTGTAGTGGATTGGGTGTTAATAGTTTGTTACAAGTGGTTCTAGCGATAGCAATGTAATGTGTAATACACCTTGCTACAAGTGATGGTTGCGACTATGACGATGATGATAGGAACTTGTGTCGAAAATGCGTGTAATAACACAATGTATCGAAAAATTAACACAAGTATCTCTATAGGCGCAATTTATATTCTTTTCCCTTCAAATAAATAGGCGTTCCTGAACCTTTATTCCATTATTTTCTATTTTTTTTTTATTTTAGAAAGTATATTACAATATGGGTCATGAGTCACTACCTATGTTGAAAAGTAATTTTATTATTATTTATTCTCCCAATTTCTATCTAGACTATGGACATTGATCGAGAAAGTAACAAGAAATAAAAACTTAAAAAAAAAAAAACAATTATTTCTATAATGAAACAAATGGATTTCAAATAAAAAAAATTAAAATAAACTATTCAAAGAATTAAAGAAGTATCCGTCCTTACCATACTGAAACTACTAGATTCTTTTACGCAATAAAATGACAACCTTTTACATGTGCGTGTAACATCGAATGTCATTATCAATCGCATGACAAATATTTTTTTTTCATTTTATTTTTGAGTATTACACAAGTTAAAATTGAGTAGAAGAAAATGAGAGTCATTAGTTCAAATTCAATAGTAGATCCGTGCTTTTGCCACCTTAAGAAGAAAGAGGGTGTCTTCATCCCGTGTTACAGAGAAAATTTTAACTACTTGTTCTATAATAAAATCTAATATTATTGGATGCAATATAATAAATGTGCCATTAATTCTCCAATTTCGTCAAGTAAAAGTAACACACTTGTATTTCAAAAATACAGAAAGAAATAAATTTCACGATCGAACTACCAAAATATAATAGAATCAATCCCAGTTTCATCTATTTGAGGGAGATCCAATTCCGCGCTCTTCTAATTGCTTAGAAGGGTTTTTACGAAATTCTTGGGAAATAAGGATAAATTTTTTCCCCTTTCAAATAATCATGTATGAATTGCGTGAACACTAATACGAAGGGATTAGGTACATTTTAAATTGTGGAAATTAAGCATTTTTTCTCAATTTGGGTAGTTAGAGGTATGGGCAGGCCCATAATTATAAAGATAATAATTGACACAAACAGCACTAATATAGAAATCATATAGAAATATTTTTGGTAGATTCTATTATATTAATTAAAAAGGACAAAACTACACATGCCATTTTCAAATAAAGCGACGAAACTTCTACATGTGCTCCTAACATCGAATGTCATTATCTGCAATTTTCGAACACATAATATGGTCCATCCATATCTAATAATGTTACTCGAAGTCAAGTTTCTATTGGTTGAGAATAAATTTTTTTCGAAACAATATAAAACGTGTATCAGAAACAAAAATATACGAACGAGTTTGAATGGTATTGCATTTCTATTTTGTGCTATTTACGTAAATTTATCAGCAATTTTCAAAACAAAACAAATAATTTATATTTACTTGTCCTTTAATCGCAATGGTCGAAAAAATTTGTAGTTGCTTTCAAAATGTCGGCCTCATTTGATGAAATAAAAAGAATTTAAAAAAATGAGGAGAAATAATTGTTTTCTTATCATGACTAGGAGATGCTGCCCATCAGATTCGGGTCGATTATTGGTAGAGTGAATATATCTGTCATTTATTGAAATATCTCTTTTGATTCAAAATCGTGGTGTAATGCGTATCTTTGCATATTCCGATCATGGAATAGATGAAATAAATAAAAAAAAGTGGATTTTGGTGTCTCTTGGGTGATAAAAGTGGAGCAGGTATTAAATCTCATATTACTCAAAATGACATTTGTGACTTCCAAATTGGTGCTATAGAGCGCTCAATGTCATCAAACAAACGTCTATGCCTGATGAAGTGCCAAATAAAGGAAAACAAAATTCTCGGATTTTCCATTGTTGTTATTTTTTGTTGATGTAGCGGTTAATTTTATTTTCTACACTTATCAGTAGTTAAACAAACGAGTCGAAGTACCCCTTTTTTGGGTACACGTGACAAGTTCGAGTTTTTCAGTCGACGTTAACTTTCATATAAATTTCTCCAAATTTTTTTCGAATGTTTTTGAATGTTCAGCTCTTGAAAATCTATGAGCAATTACGTTAGTTGAATCATGTACTTATGATCTTCCAGTTTATCTAATTATTGATTTGCTAATTTTTTGATAATAATTATAAAGATGCTTGGAGAGAACTGCACAAGAGTAGAAGAGTTTCGGAGAAGAGAAGCTATGGAATTTCAGATAAGAGAAGAAGAACGACTGAGAGTTGAACTAATTCAAAGACAAAAGGAAGAATTACATAAAATTGTTATAGCAAATTATTATTATTATTATTATTATTATATGTTTCTTGTTAATTTCTTTATTTTTCTTGTGCATTCTTTATTATATTTATTAATTACAAAAATTAATAAGGCTCTAAAAGTCCAATTAAATACCATTAGTCAAAATACTAGCAATCAAACTAGGAGCCGGTTTGAGCCCCATTTTTGTTTGCCCAAAATGCATTTCGAAATAATATTTTAATGACGAATTTTGTGGTCAAAAAATAAGGAAAAGTTTTAAGTTTGCGTGTAATATTATTTTATTGAAGAATGTATAGTTAAAAATAAGAGAAAGAAAAATATATTTTGCAAATAATTGAGACCAAACAAGGGCGAGATCTTGATTGCTAGAAATCAAAAACAAATTGTTACCATTCACCTACCAACGTAAATTATTTTTTACCAACTATTTTTTAGAGGTCAATATTTGGTCGTTGGCGGAGTATTTTTATTGACCAAATATCGATTGATGAAAAATTGTAATAGGTTTTGGTTACCAAATGTTAGTCGTAAAAGGATGCAATTCAACCAATTTGTTAGGATTATCATCCGCCAAAAACAAGACTTTTACCGACTAAATAATGGTCACTGATCGTTATAGATTTACCGACCAAAACTTTTGGCCGCTAAAGAGGTTCATTGACGCTAAAGGTCTTCAATGGCCAAAAAATTTGCTTTTACCGACCAATGTTTTTGGTCTCTGAAGAACCTTTTTTTTTCCTGATATTAAACGTAATTTTGATGAATTTCCCCCTCGCATACCAAGGCCTAGGAGTGGGCACAGTCCATTTCGATTCGATTCGATTTAAAAGGGAATTGAATCAATCAAATACCAATGGAAATCTTAAAATAAAATCATTGGTTCTATATTCAACTATAGAATCGAATGGAAACCGAAAGAATTAGTTTTGATTCGGTCAGGTTCGATTCAATTTTTATAATGAAAAATTATAGAAATAAAGTATAAATTAATTATCAAAGTAAAATTGATAAAAATAAATTATGAAATCGCTATTCATTTCAGTAATATAACAATAAAAAATCAATTAAATAAGATAACAAACAAAAATTCATTCCAAAGCTCAAAATCAAGTTGTAAAAGTGAAAAAAATGATAAACTTTTAAAGAAAACATAAATCATAAAATATGGATCCAAATTGGTGCATTTTGATGCAATGCATCAACAAAAAGAGAAATTCGAGAAAATCAAATTCACTATTAATTTCCAAGACAGTATGGATGATCGGACTGGAATCGACAATTTCTCAATACCTGATCTCAAAATCGACCCATTTAGCCCCTGTTTGACAACCCCTAAAATGAGTTTTCTGGACGAAAAAAAAAATGAGTTTTTGAATAGTAATTTTTGGAAGAATGTGTAGTTAAAAAGTGATTTTTTTTTTAAAATTTATGTGTAAAATATTTTATTGTGTGAATGTTTCGTTGAAAAAATAAGGGTTTTATTTTAATGATTGTTAAACAGGACTTAGTATGAATCCATTTCGATTCAGCTTTGATTCCATTGATTTGGAGAAAACTTGTCCACCCTATTAAGGCCACCATTTAATACCTATCCTATTTGCCACTTAAAAGGGGCTTTAAACTATTTGATTTATGGGTGTCAAAAGACAATTCGTTAGGTCCAACAATTATTTATCGTGGAAAACTTTGTATTTGAAAGCGAAAGCGGCGTCGTTTTTCTCTTACTAAATGTATGCCCATTTTCTTTGGATGCACTTAAATCATAATTCATCAACCAAAAGTTCTCTTTATATTCTTTTAAGCCTCCTTTCTCATTTTCATTTTTTCTTTTCCATCTTATTTTCAACCACACAATCTTTTATATAATAATATTAAACGTAAATCGATTTTTTTTTCTTATTTCAACCACACATTTTTCAAAAAATACTATTCTATACATTAAAAATTGAGAGGGGAGGGGAGGGGAGGGGAGGGGGGGGAGGGGGCGCAAAAGTGTTGTAAATATGTCATTCTCTCTAATCAAATTGACAATTAGAATTAAAGACGAACCTAACTGCACCAAAAATACATTAATTTAGTCATGAAAATTAAACAATATGGTTAGCAAATCAATTTTACAGATGATTACGTAATTTTTTTTTTTTTTTTTAATTTGTCACTTTGTTTTAAATTTTTTGTTGGTCAAGAAAAATTAAAGAACATGAATGCTTTATTGACATGAAACAAAATGAAGTTGAAGACCAATGTAGAATTACACTAAAAAATTTAAGTGATCCAATGAATAACATTTTAAGTTTGATAATATGCCGTTTTATCATAACATAACATCTAATTAAATTAGAAAAAAAAATCGAAAACCAATTCGGAAACATATCTACTTATAAATATATATAAAAAAAGAAGAAAATTAAAACCTTTAAGAATAACTTGTTTTGATTCTGGGTTATGCTATATGTACCTTATGGTACACATAATGGTGTCCATAAGGTACATGTGGCGCCCCCTATTGGGTGGAGCACATGGCCCACAAGCACTCCACCCAATAGGGGGCGCCACATGTGTATCTTATGGACACCATTATATATACCATAAAGTACATGTAGTATTATTCTTCAAGTTAATGCCTCAAATACAAGATGTCACATAAAGGATGATTATTACAGTCGGTGACTATCAATAACATTACTTTTCAATTAATGCGCATAAAACTCCTGGAAACCGAATTTTAACATTTGCCCTTGTCTTGAAATATGGAAAGTCCATTTTTTTTTACCTCTGTGTTCATCTCCCTTGATCATATGCACATTTCCTACAGAACCTTCATGTTCAATATTAGGGTAAAATTCAATCATGCACAATGGAAATCCAAATCCATTTGCTTGTGTATGAAAAAAAAAAAAAAAACTATGAAAACTTGGGAAGGTGGGTTGTGCCTTTCAATGTCGTCATCACATGCAAACACTGAGTAAAGAGTCAGCAATACAACCACCACACCCTATAGATAGGACAGGAAACTCTTGATGATTTTCATTAAAATTCAATAACATAAACCTCCCACTTTTCTCCTTCCTAACTTTATATAATATATAAAGCTTATAGGATTGTAACTTTTCCTCCTCAACTTTGTTATCAAGATCAACTAACCTTTTTCTATCTTTCTTTCTTTCTTTCTCTGATTCTAGAGCCATCGCTCCTCACGATCAACCATGGCTGAGCATAAGAAGGTATCAATTTTGATCACAACCCACTAATTTCTATTCATTTTTGTTGACTTTGGATTTCTTGTTCGATTTTGCTTCAATTTCATTTGATGTGATGTGATAGAAAACTTTAATGGTGCTGAAAGTTGATCTCCAATGTCCCTGCTGCTACAAGAAGATCCAGAAAATTCTCTGCAAAATTCCTCGTGAGCCTTCAACCCCCTTTTCTTTTTTTTTTTGTTCTTGCTGTTGAGCAAAAAGAAATATTTTGGATTATGCTGAGCTTTCTATTTTTCTTTTATTTGGTGATGTGAAAATTTTGGGACAAGAGAAATTAGCGACAGGGTTTTCGATGAAAAGACAAATACAGTGAGAATCACTGTAATATGCTGTAATCCTGAGAAGATTCGTGACAAATTGTGTTGCAAGGGTCGCAAGATTATTAAGAGCATTGAAATCATACATCCTCCAAAGCCGAAACCTCCGGAGAAGCCTAAAGAACCCGAGAAACCCAAGGAACCTGAGAAACCAAAAGAGCCCGAGAAGCCCAAGGAGCCGGAGAAGCCCAAACAGCCGGAGAAGCCCAAGGAGCCGGAGAAGCCCAAACATCCCGAAAAGCCCAAGGAGCGGCCTACTTGCTGTGGGCCGTGCTATGACGGTCGTGGTGGAGGGCCGTGCTACCATGGTTGTGGGTTTCCGCTGCCTCCGCCGCCACAGCCATGCTGCGACTGGAATTATCCATGTGGACCTGGATATACTTATGGAAGGCCTTGTTATGTCACGAGGTGCGATTACTTCAGTGAAGAAAACACTACAGGCTGCACGATTATGTAATTTCCTGTTTGTCAATGAATTTTGGGGTATATTAAATGTTGCTACAATGATAGTTATCTGATCGATTGAGGGGGGAAAGAAGGAATAATTTCATCTGTGAATGGATGAAAATAATATAAGTTGTCATTAATAAAAAGTCATACACTACTCATTGGCTTGTGCAACTTTTTGTTTTGTAATATTTTAATTGATGTTGTCAAAAATCGTACTTGTTGATTTCCAAATATGAGAATTGAGAATGAGCACGAACAAAATCTTTTAGTTTCTAAAATAAAGGAGTCGAGATGTTTCCTCGTCGCCCCTCCGATACTTCAGTTAGAGAGAGAATTTGTATGAAAAGATATATGCTGAAAACTATGTAAAAGTGTACATAGATAATTAATTTTGGTATTGTATTTATAGAGGTAGGTAGTACATTCTTGATAGAATTAAGTTACTCAAATCCCTAAAAGTACTACCATGCTTAGAAGTTGCAATTTGATGGGTATTGTTCCATTCATGTGTTTGAATAAAGATATAATTCCTGTGATAAGAGCCCTATCTGCATGGAATGAAAACAACAAGAATCGGAGAGTCCTAATGTATTAGGGGTTGTTAGGTGCGAGGTTAAGACATAACCTCTAGGAGATCCCAAGCTAACGGTAAATGGTATTTCCTGAAGAGATAGCCCAACGAGGTCTACGTGGTGGGAGGTGTTCCATCATGTGCCCAAGGAGATACATACCCGAGGTACCTTGCCCGAGGAGATTAGGCAAAAATAGGTGGAGTGGGGCAACATTACTCCTTGGGTGTACGTGCTCGGGTCATGCATATTTGTGGGAACATCAATAATTATTGATTAAAGAGTAAAGAAAATTTCTGTTATATCATAGAGTAGTTGGCTTCACCGCCTTGCTATCCTTTTCGAAAATAAGCTGTCATAACTCGTTTGTTCTTTTTCATTGATAAATTTTCAAGAATTCAATTAGGATTAACAAGTTTTGTATTGACGTCTTTTCAAAAATGGAATTAAGAGTATAAATTGTGATAGAGATTGAGAATAATAAAGCTAGTTTGATCTCATAATGCATTCATCTTCAATTAGTTCTTATTGTCCAGAAAAAGGGTCCCAACAATGTACTAGTTGAACTAAATAATGCATGCTCGCTTAACCAAAACTATTTTACAAGTTTTATATTTTTATGCAAGAATATAAAAAGTTCGGTAAAGAGTTTTGGCTTCTCGACTGTTTAGAAAAATACTCGCGATAAAAAAAAAAAAAAATTATAGAAACACATCGGAAAATAAAAACTTTAATTTTTTAAAGTTTTAACTATTATTGATTACTTAAACAATGGTGTAATTTGGTCATGATGATTGAGACTTTTAATGTCAAAATTTTCAATCCATTTTGGGGGATATGTGGCATTTTCTATATTCTATAACTTACAATGAAATGAGTGAATAACTAGTTAGTTAATCACAATATTGCGCGTGTGACCAAATGTTAGTTAATTTTGATTATGATGATGAAAAGTCTTCTACTAATACTTCAAATAAAAGGCAACTTGTGAATTTAGAAAAGGGACATATGACCAATTA
>CAIGRN010201930.1:0-24871 GCA_903798345.1 Fraxinus anomala | reverse complement strand
CAACACATTGTCCAAACACCAATCATCTAGAGTGAAAAGGACGAGTTAATCAACCCAATATGTTCAAGTTATAATAGTTCAACTTTTGCCTATTTAATGCAAGAAAACTTCAGTAGATCAAATTTACCTCTCCAAACATTTGGCTCACTTCTGGGGAGGTAATGAAATCACCATCTGCTACAAACACGTCTCGATTTATATAATACCCCGCGTTTGGATTCGTCGAGACTTCCTCCATATACTCAGCAACCGTAATTGGCCCCCCTCGAAACTAATGGTATACAAAAGAATCAAACGCCCTCAGATTTCTCATTACACAGAACCCATATAAAAGTTAAAAACAGTAGAATAAACCGAATAGTATTCCCAGAAAATCAACTACCTTGATAATATTCTTGAGGTGCTTAACGAGCTCAGATTCAGCAGACGGTTCGTGTGAATGCTCTACATATAAACAAATCCAACCCATCACAATAAACTTAAGAAAATATATATCTTTCTTTCTAATACCGGGAGGATTATACAAGGCAGTGCGCTCGATGGAAATTGCAGCAGAAGCTGGGGATTCTGCGGAATCCTTTCGACGAAATGACTGTTTGAAATTTGAGAAGAGAAGAGGAGGAGGAGGAGGAACATTGTCCAAGGAATACGAATGATAAAGATGAAGCTGTTAAAAAAAAAAGGTTCAACCCAACCTTGAGGCCCTCCACCCGCCCCCATGAGGTACAGCTCGGAGTACAAGAGCTTGCCATAATCGGTGCGAGTCCAATTTCATAACTCGTAAGAGATAGCGACCCTCACACTGCTACGACTGTCAGGAAAGAGGCTACCTCACTCATATCCTTTGCAGCACTCAAATATGCCCGGGGCAAGATGAAGCTGTAAAATTATGACGAATGGAAGCTCGGAGCAGAAATTTTCTCACCATCTTTACACCACCCGCTTAGTGAAAAAAATTAACTTTAAAATTATAATTATGGAGGTGAAGTTTCTATAGAAAATTTTTCAATGGTCCAAAGGCTAAAGATCATCGAAAAATCTTCGACAACTCTGCTCCCTTGACCAAAATTCTTGACTCCACTACTACTAATGATATAAAAATCGAGTTGAGAATACAATAAAAAGCTTAAGAAATGATTTTTATATTAATTAATCACCTTATGTGATCGCTTCCCCAATCAATATATTTTGAAATATAATTTTGACAAATAATTTATGTAGAGGCTTGAGATGCCAATCACTAGTGTTTGGATAGAAACTGATGGGAGAAAAATTAGGATGTTGATTCTTTATTTTTTCTTTGAAAAAAAAGGTATTTGGTGATTTATAAAAGATAATTAGGACATGATTGGATGTGGGGAGATAAATTTTAAAATTTTTTAGTATAATTGATGGAGACAATTAAATTTAATGGTTCGTATTATTTGTCAAAATTATATGTTATTGTAGGGGACGCTCCCCTTATTTTGAAGATTTAAAATGTCTCAAGATATAACATTAAACATTTTGTTAAGGTTGTCTCTAAAGACTCTTTCGCGCTTCAAATGCGTCAGTAAGAACTGATATTATCTCATCAAGAGTTCGTATTTCATCTATCAACACTTCAATTGCAAGAGCAATAAAACTGGACTATAATTACCAACTCACAGTCCAAGTGTATGTTAGTAGTATGTACTTCAACAATACACTTCTGAGACAAGAAGAGCACGAGCATCTTGTGCTTCGTTGCGGTGTCTAATTAATCGGGCCCGTAAATGGCATTTTCTGTATGCAAGAATACAATGTTAGAGTCGAAATAAGTCCGATTGTGTCTCTTTGTAGAACTCTACTTTAATAGAAATTAGAACAATCTATATCTCGTCCTAAGAATCCACTATAAATAAAACTCTCAATAAAACCGGGTTTGGACTGAACCCATCCTCCAATTTGTTTCCAGGTGATATGCATTCACACATTTTGGGATGTGGAAATGGACAATCAGCCTAGTATTTCATCCACTTCCCTATATAAATCTGATACTGATTCTTGGTGTCAAATTGAAGCTCCTAATATTGGTATAGCCATTGACAAGTTGCATCAATCCAGATGCAATACCTACTTAAATGGGTTTTACTATTGGCTCGTCCAAGACGTGGTCAAAAACTATTTCTTATTTGTATTTGACATGACCACAAACACATTTCACTTCTAGTGATGAAGCCACGTGGATCTTGCTTCGCTAAATGATTCTATCGCAGTCATGGCATTTGATGAACATTATATGAGGAAATTGATAGAATTATGGGTTTAAAGGAAGAAAATAATTGGGAGAAAAGTTTAACATCTAAGCCTTTTAATACTAATGTAAAATGGCCACATTGTACGTCGGAATAGTGGTCAAATTTTCGTAGCAAGAAGCACTTGGGCGTCTATAGTTTCGACTTTCGAGTCTTTATATTCTGCCAGTTGAGATACTTCATGTTCAGAATCACTGTGGATGTTCTAGTACATATAACTACTAGGAGAGCTTGTTATCAATCAAAATAAGGAGAGAGGAATCGATTATTTTAACCCTAATTAATTCTATTATTTGTTTTTCCTCTAATTATTTAAATCTTTAAACACCTCATTGTATTGAATTTTCTAACAGATGGTAGCGAAAAACTGGAAGCAACTACAAATAGACTAAGAACATTTTGAATACGATTATTATATATTTTACACGTCAACAAAGTAATGAAGAAATAAAAGATTGATTAGAGAAAAATTTCAGTATCAAAGTTGATGCCAACAGATGCTAGATTTAAGATTCGACAAGCGATCAATGAGAACCACCAAAATGAGTTAAAGCAACCACTTTAATTGGTTTTCCGATCCATAAAAAACCACCAAAATAAACCGCATTGAGCATTGCGTATAACGCTCCTCATTTCTATTTTATTGCGTAAACCGAACCATCCACTTATGGCTTGAGGGCCAAGGCTAATCCAAACTTGGCACTCTTATCAATAGACTTTGTGTCCACTTCAGACGAAACAGTGATGAGAGACTTTGGCCGCCACTCGTGCTGGAGCAGAGCACTTGCCTTTCCAAAGTTGTTCACCCGTGCCTTGACTGTGGTCAATGGATCCAACAGATGTTGCGTGCCAACAGTGATGGTATTTTCATTCGTGGTGAAGCTATGGGTAACCTCTGCACCAACAGCGGTGTTGGTCAATGGACTCACTGTGTGGTAGTATGATGCGCTCAGTGTGTCACCCTTGTCATTCCTGAAACAACAAAATCTGACCATTAGCATTTGGATCCAAAACTGATCAAAGCATATAGGGTAGCAAAAGCCCCAAAAGGATCCCAGCAAAATCAGGGAACCACTTACAAGGTCAAAGAAGCAATCAAATCAGCATTTGTGAAGCTTGCCCCAAAATTGCACTTGGTAAAAGCTCCTTCCTTTGTGTCAAAAGCCAAGTCTGATCCCAAAGCAAGGGCGTTATTTCCCAGAACACCAGAAAAGTTGACAATGGGGTTAGCTGTCAACCCAATGCTTGAGCTTATCCCTGCATACTCGTGCAAGTATTGCACTTCCAACTGCCGTGGTCGTTGTGGGAAAATAATTAGAGGTACACTACACATGACAAGCATTAAGATTTATGATGCTATAAACATTAAACACAAAACCGCTTACCTTTCCAGACCTTTGATCAGGAACTCTGAAGTTCAAAATGGCCTTTAATCCAGGAGCAGGTTCGTCAATTGTAACGGTGGTAAAGAGCTGGCATTGGCTCCATAAGTCAGATATATGGTTCACCAAAGCATAAATCCATTTAACATTATTTATTGATTTGTAAGAAATGTCAACAAAAGCGCACAAACGAAAAAGAAATCCCGGCTTGACATTGTTCTAAGCCACCAAAAAAGGGAATGGAACTTCGAAATATTGAAAACACAAGGTAAGAGTGTAAAAAAACATACATTGGAGAGAGTATCAACTTTAACATCTGTCGTGATATTCTTGTGCTTCAATTGAGCATTGATATCAGCCAAAAACAGTTCCCCTTTTTTTGTTCCTGTTGATGTGAGGGCCTGCAATTAGAGAAAATAAACAAAAATATATTAAATTTTTGAGGTCATACAAACTAAGATTGATATCAAGACAAACCCATAAATGACAATAGCTGCAATCAGATCTGAACACTGTGAATAGCCAATAGACTTGCAAAATCTAATCTATAAATACATATTCCATACAATAAGTTTCAATAATTCATAATGAACTGCCTTCAAGAGATAGTAGCATAAACAATTATTATTTAGACCAGTATATTTATTTCGAAAATGCTCCAAGTCAGTAAACCGATAGATTTTATAAATTGTTGGATCAATTGCAAATTCCAATAACAAGCAAAAGTAGTGAACTTAATAAGTTTAACAAAATTAGTTCACCAAATGGAGATGTGTAACACCAGCAACTAAATTATGTAATGAATTTCTTCTCAGTTGTAAACATCAAACGTGCTCTAATATAAAAATGGTTGGAGTATAAGATTCTAAAGTATGTGTCTACAACGAGAGACATAGATACTGATAGAGAGACAAGACCTTTATACTCCATTTTATAATCTCAGAAACCCTAGAGTATCTTAGCAATCTGTACATCAGAAACATGTAAAGTCAACAATCCTAGTCTCCTGGATAGAAAAACACTCGCAAAGCTATCGAAATCAATACTGGTTAAAGAATTCAGTACGCACAATCAAGTGAAGACGAATCAATCAAATTCGGTAAAATTTAAAACTGTATCCAGCAAAAAAAAAAAACTAATCAGATCTGTACAAAACATTATTAAATCAATACAAATAAAATACTCACAACTCCAGTAGGAGAGTAGGTGGTAATGGTGAACTTCTGGTCACTCTGGTAATCCCTGTACAACAGGTCTGTTCCAAACAAAAAACGAATCTGAAAACAATTTCACTAAAAACCAAAAAGCGGCAGAATCGCAAAAATAAAAATAAAATAAAAGAAATAACCATAATTGAAATTTAAGAACGCAACCTCGAGCTCTTTTGCCAATATCGGAGTAAAGACCTGGACCTTTGCCCATGATTTTTAACCTAAAACTGAAGAATCAAAATTCACAAAATCAAAATGTAGACCGAGAGACACTGTGTAGAGTAGAGGAATATATACAAATATAATGCCCTAATTTTGGTATGTATACTGAAGGGCGTACATCTACGTGTTTCTCGGTTGTATCTGAGCCGTTGATTTATGAGGGATAGATTTCATTTTGAGGGGTATTTTGGGGATTTGACGAAGATGTGTCACGTGGATAATTTGCTGACTCCTAAAATTAATTTCTCGAAATAAAAAAATATCAATTCTTTATGTAATGGAAAATTAAAAACATATATCCTTAAGCCTCGACAAGACACAATTCATTTGCTTAATTTAAGTTTATAGGACCGTAGTCTACAACAAATTATTTGTCCTTGTGGAGCAATATAAATTTTGAGAATTCACAAAACCATTGCATAAATTTGGAAAAATCGAATCCTAGCTATTATTTCACGGTGATGAATTAGATTCATCAAAATAATACATATCACCGTACTAACCCAATTACAAAAGTTTCATAAGGGAATTGAGGGGTATCATTTTGTTTAAAGGTAGTTCGAGCTTTGCTCGACTCGTGAGACCCGCTCTTATCAATTTAAAATTAATTAATTATATCAAATAAGTAAATAAAATAAAATAACACAAACCTTAGATCAAAAGTCTTTAAGCTATTAGAATTTTTCCTCGCAATGATGTACGAATAACGTTTAGAAAAAGAACTTGAATGATTTGAAATTAAAAATTAATGACAATCGCACATTTTATTATGAAGAAACTCTCATTTTATTAATCAATTTCGTGCAAAACGAAATGAGATTTCCAATTAAACTCAATGATATTTCAGTTTCAGTTAGAAGCTGCGAAATATTTTCTTAGAAAGCGAAGATATATACAAGATTTTTTTTTTTTTTTTTTTTACCTCAGATCGCATATTTTTTAAAATAAAAACATTTAAAATCAAATCAAGAATCAAGATCGCCAAGATATGAACTCGATAGGGAAACTCTTAATTATTGAAATATCATTGTAATCTTCTAGTTCCCTTCTTGCTTAGTAAAAGTTTGAAATTTTACCTGATAAAGGCTCTGTTTCTGATTGTCAAAACTTCAATTGTGAAGTCAAGACAAAGAAATTAAAGAAAGTTTTCAACCTTTGTCAGTGATTCGCTTTACGTTTTCGTCTGTGACTTTCCTAACATCTTTGATGACCATCTTTTTTTCTCGAGACTAGCTCGATAAGTTAGTAGAAGCTAAGGTGTTTAATTTTTGTTAGTTAATCTAGTGAATCGAGCTCATAAAAGCATATTGTAGCATTTTTTTTTAGTGTATTATCGGGATTGAACTTTCATTGAATGTGCAATGAGTACTCATCTTTAGTTTTCGAGCAATGGTATTACTTAGCTTTGATTTACGTGCAACCATGCCACTCCAACTATGGCCTTCAGAACTAATGTAAGTGAATGTATGGATAAAGATAGTTAATGTTCTCTCTTCCTTGATGCCTTTTTATTTTTTGAGAATTTTTTAAAAGTGCGTTAAGTGGATTGCTTTGTGACGAGGACATACGCGTCATTCCTTCATTAATTTTAACATCCACATTAACGTAACATGTTAGTTAAACGGATGCCTATAGATAGAGAGATCACGGTTGGATGCAAATCGAAGTGTTGAGTTAATTCATTCAATTTTCGGTGACGCAGTGTAGATCCATTAAATTTTTGACTGATATGGTATACTTTTTTCTTTTTTTTTTTTCTTTTACGATCTTAGGACCTTAAAGGAATTAGGTGCAATTGAACAAAATAGTACAAGGAGGGGACTGAGGAAGATCTATGGAGGGCCATGCATGGTGACCAACCCAATGGACAGGTTCTGGAGATGCCAACCCAACTGGGCCGATAACTGGAAGAGGTTGGCGGATTGTGGCCTCGGGTTTGGTTACAAGGCCAAAGGTGGAAAGGCCGGGCGATTCTATGTTGTCACTGATTCATCTGACAACGATATGATGATCCCCAAGCCTGGAACCCTTTGTCATGCAGTGGATCATATTCCAGCTAAGCATGGTTATCAAGCTTAACCAAGAACTTATCATGAGTGGTGATAAAACAATCGATGGACGTGGTGCTGAAGTCCACATTGCTTATGGTGCAGGGATCACTATTCAGTTTGTGAGGAATGTGATCATCCATGACCTTCACGTTCATGACATTCATATAGGTAATGCTGGCCTAATTAGGGAATCCGTCGACCATTATGGATACAGAACTGCTAGTGATGGGGATGGCATTTCAATCTATGATTCTCAGGATGTTTGGATTGATCACGTCTCCATGGGCGCTAGCCATGATTGCCTTATTGATGTAATTCAAGCATCCACCGGGGTCACAATCTTGACTGGCCACTTTACCGATCACAATGAGGTGATCTATTGTACAATATAACTCTTCTCTATCATCTTAAGTTTTTTGATGCTAGCTAAAAATCGTGTTTCAAGAGATGCTTTTTGGTGCAAGCGATGCCTACTCTCAGGACGAGAAGATACAAGTTACAGTTGCTTTTAACCATTTTGGTAAGAGATTGGAACAAAGAACGCCAAGGTGCCGTCGTTTACAACAACTACACTCAATGGAATATGTATGCCAACACCCTACCATTATTAGCCAAGGCAACCGATACATTGTACCTCCTCGCAACCCCTACACAAAGGCGGTAAGTGAAGAAGTATTTATTATTCAATCTAGTCCATGTATCAAAATGATATTTACGGGGTTTTTTGTGTTAATGCAGGTGACAAAGAGGGATTACGGCCCCGATGCCGTATGGAAGACATGGACATGGATATCAGAGGGAGATTTATTATTGAGAGGAGCATATTTTCAACAATCTGGAGATCCAAATTAGAACAAGAAACACCCTGAGGTTCCAAGTTGCTGAGATTGCCAAATTCGCTGGTGCACTTCATTGCGCAGTTGGAAGTCCGTGCTACAAATTAAAGAATTTATATAAAAATTCGGCTTATTTTAGTCCCAAATTCAACTATGAAATTAAGAGGATAATTAGTCCAACAATATAATTCTCCTCTTGATTTTATGAAAGATTTTAGAGGCTTGTAATGTAAAAAGGTGGTTATATTCACAACAAGACCTTTGTTTAATCAAACTTTTCATATTTATTAAAGTGATCGACATAAACAAACCCCATTGTTTACTAACAGATAAAATCCAAACCTATGCATTTTACAAGAAAACACTGAAAGTTCAAAATTGACATCGAAATCGTGGTGTGAATATAACTACTCGATGTAAAACAACGAAAACAAAACCATAATGTTATGCTCAAATGAATAAATTTTGTGCACTACAATTTCATCTCTACTACGTGCAATGAATAAGATATAAACGAAAATGATATTTGAATATCCTAGCTTGTTATATATATCAAAAATATGAATTTATTAGTGAATTAAAACTAGTAATTTCTACAAGTAGTTGAGGAAGATTCGCCGAGTTTATAATATGGGAAAATTTCATAACTAAGAGGTTAAGTCTCACTCATTTCAAATTTAAGAGATAAGGTTTAAAATTTCAAATTTCAGATTTTTTAAGATTTAAAATTTCAAATCTCAGATTTTTTTTTAATTTTATTTATAAATATATTAAAGTCACAATTCCATATCACTCTGTCACAAATTCTATATAATTGTTCACATATTATTAATTTGTCACAAATCACAAACTATTTTACGATTACAATTCAAAAATTTTATAGGTCACAATTTATTCATCGGTCACAAATAAAAAATTGAAACGTCACAAATTATTTTACGATCACAATTCAAAAAACTCCAAACAGATTGGAGGAATAAACATTACCATTGCCTAAAACCCAAAGCACTCATAAATCACAGCGACGTTCACCTAAAACGCCCCCAATGTAAATCGGAGGAAAAGTGTCACGATCTTACACCGCTGCAGCATCGGCGTCACTGTCGGGGCGCTGCTGTGAACGGCAACGCAGCTCCCGGCAGTGCTTACCTGATGGCGACGAGCAGTGTTGACAGCCTCCGATGGTAGTGTGTGCTAAAGGCATATAAGAGAGTGAGAAGATGGTAGAGGAAAGAGATGAGAGGAGACAGAGACCGCCAACACAAACACCAAACCCGTCGCCGCCACCACCACTAACACAAACACCAAACTCATCGCCAACTGCCTGAAGAATAAGCCACAATGATGAGAGAAGACGGTAAATAGAGAGTGAGAAGAGAGGAGACCGAGAGAAGAGGAAGAAAATTGGATTGAGATGAAATTGATTAGGGTTTGAGATGAATATCTGATATTTGAAAAGTGAAACCTTATATTTGAAATTTGAAGTTGAATCTTGAAAATTCTGATATTGTGTAATTTCCACTTATAATATAATCTTGAGAAAAAAAAGTAACACATGTTCGACAAATATTAGCGCCTATATGGGCCCGACGAAAATTGCAATATGGGCCTGAAAAAAAAATCATGTTCTGAATAATATTTTTAAAAGAATGTGTAGTTAAAAAATAGGAAATTTTTTAAAATTTACGTACAAATTATTTTATTGTGTAAATATGTGATTAAAAATGAATATTGAAAAAACAAAGAGAGTGAAAATAATGTTATCAAACAAGTAGTCGAGTGTGACATTTTAATCAAATAAAGTACGATTCTAAAAACAAGGGTTATTTTGATTCTTTGTCACATAGTTTATTTTTTCAATTTTCATTTTAAGTTCTAGTCGTTCTCATTTTGAATATTCATATGATTACAAATACGATTCGTGCAATTATCTCATTCTCGCCTCGCCTTGATCAAATTACAAACTAATGATTATTTTTAGTAATTCTTTATTTATATTCAATATTACTAATGAAGTAAATATCGATTATTTAGTATTTGGATGCGTAGATCTCTTTGTGGATCTTTGGGAGGTTTAAATTCGAATAAAATGTATCCGTAACAAAGGCAATTTTACAATTTGTTAAAAATACACCATATACAATATTTGATATTGTACCTGTTTCAAGACACATCAGATTGCAACACGCTTATCGCATGTTTAGTATGCAGCATAGTCTCATTTTATTCTAGTGGTAGTCTTTGCAACATTTCAAGATTGACCGCCAATTTAAAGAGTTGATTCCACCGAAATCATCGCTTCCACACCTTGATTAACAACAAAAGAATCAGCATAAATGGATGAAGAATCCAAGAAAATGCTGGAGTGTGACTTTCTTATGCTGTTTGTGATTTTTCCTATGCTAATTCTTCTCTCACATAATCAAAAAACAAAAAAAACCAAAAATCCGGATGCAAACTGATTCTTCCTATTATGCTGCGACAGAGATCGTTCTTCTTTGTTTTCATCGACTTTCCTGTCTGTATAAAAGCTGCTTGTAACAACGAAAGACAAGACATAATAAAGCCAAAAGACGAAAAATGTTATAAATACACACGAAAGTACATTATATTCCTAGAAGGCTAAGCATATAGAAGCAGAAAGTGTTCAAAGGGGAAATTGGAGAAAGAAACAAGCAAACAGCATAAATGGAGCAATTAGATATGGCATTGACAATGATAAAGAATGATGAGAACGCTAGAAGGCATAATGTACGCATTATAGACGGTGATATGTCACCTGAACCGAGGTGTATTAAGCGTAGAAGACGTGACACAGCTGCTGCTGCACTTAGCTGTGAAGGTCAACAGATCAAACAAGAAGTTGATCCAACTGCTCCAAGGACAGTGAAACGAAGTTCAAGATTCCGAGGTGTAAGCAGGCATAAATTGACAGGTCGATATGAAGCACACTTGTGGGATAAACTCTCATGGAATGTAACTCAGAAGAAAAAGGGAAAACAAGGTAACTTACTTGGACTCATTCGACACTATTTTCAGCTATATTTCTACCCAATGCTGGTACCTGACATGAAATCTTCTGTTTTCTTCCATGGATTGCTCTGGCTGCAAATAAACAGTCTATCTTGGTGAGTATTATTTAGCCAACGAAGTTTTTTTAATCTTATATATGTATGCATGGATGAAAGTAAGACAAATTAAGACTCGGGCCTTGATTTATTAAACTTTCTCAGGGGCATATGATGATGAGGAAGCTGCAGCCAGAGCATATGATTTGGCTGCACTCAAGTATTGGGGGACATCGACTTTTACCAATTTTCCAGTATGATTATAAACTCTGATACGCTTCTACCGAACTTTGTTCATGCCAAATATGAGCTTCAGACTAATGAATTCCCCGATATTTTCTGCAGATATCTGATTATGAGAAGGAAATTGAAATTATGCAGACCGTCACGAAAGAAGAGTACCTAGCCTCACTGAGAAGGTTTTATTTCACCATCTTATGTGACATAATTCAGGTTTTCGAGCAACAAATGGATCTAAACCATCTAAACTTGTTAACTGCAGAAAAAGCAGTGGCTTTTCGAGAGGAGTATCGAAGTACAGAGGAGTTGCCAGGTATATTATGAGATCATTATAATAAATCAATTTCTTTTTTGAAGATTTCTGGGGATTATCCTAAACACACAATAAATGCAGACACCATCACAATGGAAGGTGGGAAGCAAGGATAGGGAGAGTTTTTGGAAATAAGTACCTCTACCTTGGCACTTACAGTAAGTCACCCCAAAAATAATACCCCCGAGATATTCGTAGTAAAACAGAAGGAAAATATTTATAATTCCATGTCTGTGCATTTTTAAGTTGTCTATTTGCCTACAGGTACACAAGAAGAGGCTGCTCGTGCATACGATATTGCTGCAATTGAGTACAGGGGGATAAATGCTGTCACTAATTTTGACTTGAGTACCTACATCAGATGGTTGAGGCCAGGAGTGAATAATTCGGTTTCTGCTCAGGAATTAAATTTAAGCCAAGAGTCACAAGCATTATTACCCCCTTTCCGTTCATGTGAAGAATCCTTGTCCCCTTGCTCAAAAACTAGAGCCTTCAATGTAGATGACCCGAGCAAGATGGAAAAGTTTGCAAGAAAAATCTCAGTTAGTCCATGCAGCAAATCGTCTTCTCCAACAGCACTTGGTCTGCTCCTTCAGTCTTCAATATTTAGAGAACTGGTTGAGAAAAATTCAAATGCGTCAGAAGAAAATGACGATGAAAACACCAAGATCATGCTAGAGGTGAGCAGGGATGAGGAATATGGAGGAATATTTTATGATGGAATTGCAGATATTCCATTAGTGCTTTCTTCTAATGGCCATGGAATTGAATTGCAAGGACAAGTTCATTTCAATCATAATAGTGCAGACATGATTGGGAACGGCGTTATAAACATGGTCCCTATGTGCTAAATAACCAATAATGTTGGAAAAGCAACTATGTACAAACAATATATTACAGAACTTTTCTTTCTGCGATTTTGTACAAAGATTGATGAAGCAGGCTCAATTTTGCTGTTTTAAATTTCTAGGACCTAGTGAAGAATAAATGTTTATTAGCATATGTATATGCCATCAAGTTGAATGGAAATTTTAAGTCACGATAGCATTTTCTGAATGTAGGTTTTTCCTTCCTTTTGGTTGTGGTTGTGCAACATAAATTGTTCCCTGTGAGTCTACTATTCAATCATCCTTGCACGTATCTTGCCTCTTTAGAAAAGAGATGGAGAAACAGACAGAGAAAAGCAAACTGTGGAGAAAGAAGAAAACAAAATTGTTAGTGCTCTATGAAGAAAGAGAGAGTTGTCGACCCAATAATTGCCAAAAGAAAGTCATATCTGTCTTTTGAATTACTTAAAAAAACAAATGTTCGTTTCAACAATTTCAAGGACCAGTGAAGCTATCTGTTCCTCTTGAAGAAGTGGATATCATTTCTATAAATCCATTCATGAGGTTAACATTATAACTAATGTCATCAAAGGTCAATTTAACACATAAAATCATTGTATTTGGGTAATCTAAATCCACAGCCTTGAATTCTAATAGCCAGAATCAAAACAGTTAGAAAATCAATTAGATTGTAACATGAATTAGGACATGGTGAAATGGAGCACGGAGTAGTTAGAAGTTATCGTAAATGCCTCTTTTGTTTTTCTTGAATGGCATATAGATTTGTAATTTAACAATGTCAATGATTTTTGAGTGGCATAAGAATCGCCTATGCGCATCTCTAATTTGGCTTTTTAGTAGCATATAAGTTTGTAATCTTGACATATTGATTCTTAACATAGAGACATTGTCTAATTTTGCAACCAATGCACATGGGATTCGTTATATACAAGGTTAGACATAGTAATCCCATAAATTGTGGGATTGCAACCAATGCACTTGGGGAGAGAGAGAGGTATCAGTTCCCCAGATTCCGACACATTTAATTTAGCATAGAATGAAAATCTGTGTATATAAATTATATACCTCAGGTATAAACTGTGCAGCATTTCAAGATTGACCAGAACGTTTCGAAAATGTCACAGAGTTGATTCCATTGAAGTCATCGCCAGAAGGAGCTGCGTGGAGTAAACAAACAAACTCAGTTCCCACTTCAATTAATAACACAGAAAACAGCATAAATGGATGAAGAATCCAAGAAAATGCTCAAATGTGACTTTATAATGCCTGTCTTTTCATTCCCGTCAATTTCCTCTTACTGCTGTTTTTTTTCTATGCTAGTTCCTATTTCACATAAAAAAATAAAAACGATTCGGAAGCTATCAAATTTCTTCATATTGTGCATGCGCCAAGTAATGTCTTCATTGTTTTCATCGCATTCTTGTCTGTGTCCAAAATCTACTTGTTTACAATTAAAGACAAGACATAATAAAACCAAAAGAAGAAAATGTTAGAATCACACATGAAAGTCATCACATTCTTATAAAGGCTAGACGGATAAGAAGCAGGAAATTGCCTAGGAAGACATTGGAGAAAGAAAAGCAATCAAATATGACATTGACAATGACTAATAGTGATGAGAATGCTGGAACGTGTAATGTGCGCAGAGCGCAGTATAGACAGTGATCTGTCACCTGAACCAAGGTGTATTAAGCGTAGAAAACATGATACAGCTGCTGCTGCTGCATTTAGCGGTGGAGGTCAACAGATAAAACAAGAAGTCGATCCAACAGCTCCAACAACAGTGAAAAGAGTTCAAGATTCCAAAGTGTAAGCAGGCATAAATTGGAGACAAACTTTTACCTTCATTTGATTTCAATCTTCTGAAACTCTGAGTAATTCAACCGATACAACCATCAATGATAGCAATCCTAGAAGGATTTTGCAATCAATACACCTCTGATCAATGCAGTAATTAATATCTACCATATCAAGGAAATAAATTGACAGCATAACACTCCATGTATGTCTATCCCGAACAGACTCCTTTGAAGTTCCATCAAATACATTCAGTGGGTACTAAAGAGAAACAACTGGAAAAATTAAAATCCAACCTATCACCAGATGATTGACAATGCAGGTAGCATCTACTTTCTGCTGAATCAAATTTCGGAGTACGAGTACAATTAAGCTTATTGAAATTTTAATTCAAAACTAAATTTTGCAACAAGCACGAGAATACAAAAGACATTATACAAAAAGATAAGGTGCACAAGTACTATCTGTTAAATCTGGAATTCATACATCGACACAGATCAAGAAATTTTTTACTCTCTTCTATGGCAAGCCAAGATAATATTAAATGACGGTAGAAAATCAAATAATGCAGCAGATATAAATTCCATATCAAAATCGAAGTGTGACAATGCAGAGATTTTGCAAGTCCTCTCAGACAAGCAAGATTTTAATTGAGCTGCTAAAACTAATGTGTCATCGTCAATTATTATGGAACTTGATGCATGGTTCCATAGTCAGCTAAGTGTCAGGCCAATATATCGCACAACAGAGAGAGCACATTGCTAAAATAGATATGAATTTGAAAACAAACCATAATGAAGTTAAACAGCATTTTATTTTTCTTGACAAACTGAATAGATTCTCAGATTTTTGTATTTTACCTCTCTACTAGAAATACAGGTGTCGTATTGTTTCAAACATACAAAGCCTAACGCATTAAAAACTTCAAAACTGTTTCCTCTTGTTTTGGAACAGTTTGTCTCTTTTTGAATAAACATAAATCAAAGCAAAGCAAACTCCAGCAGACATGGAAACAGAAGTCCATGGAAATGGTGGGTCCTTGAAACAAACAAGTGAAGCCTCCAACTCTTGGGATGCATGATAAACGAGAGAGTGGATGGCATATAGATCATGATCTGAAGACCTCAAATAGTACAAAGCCATATCAAAATCGAAGTGTGACAATGCAGAGATCACCTTGTCCAGTTTATACATGAACAAATTCCACCTCTGTCTAAACTCAGTCTGCTGATTCCGCTTAAGAAGCTTTCTATCTCCACCATGTGCAGCAATTGATTCAAGAACATCAATAGCACTAGTAATACTGTAATTCAAAGACGTTAATAGAACATTCCTCCTGGCAGCATCCTTCTGAACAAAAGACAACGAAGAAGTCTCTGAGAACGGCCCAAAAGGTGTCTGTCCAACACTCCAAGTGTAGTCCACAAGAGTACTGTTATGCCTAGGACTCCACACCATATGTGTGGGTGAGACACCCCACATGCTCTGCAAAATAGAACCTACAAGAGGCCTCTCGAGATCCCGAACCTTTGTGAACACGTGATTCCCATTACAGCTGTAATCACTCACTGTTTGTGTACTTTTTGTCCTGACTGCGATAACCATATCCTTAAATGCAACAGACTGATGATACCGATCGAGCAACAATATTGTACTGACATCAAGATCAAAAACATACACAGGAAGAACCCTCCCAAAGTCCTCCTCTGGAAGCTTGGCTATCCTTCCAAACTCCTCCCTCGATTCTGATATTGTCTGATGCAAACGCTTTGAGTCCAAATACTCACTCACAATCAAAGTGTAGTTATCAAACAGGTACCTAGACGTGTACGAAGTGGTTGCCCTAGAAATGGCGAATGAGCAAATCGAGCACTCAGATAACTTCACATCATATTTCCTAAAACTCAAAGACTGATCCCCCAATAACAATCCATTGTCATTAACCTCATCCATAAATGTCCTTTCTATCGACTTCCAATCCAACCCAGAATTACCTCCTTCAGCCTCAGAAGCACGTATGTGTACAAATTCAACAATCAAGGAATTCTCGAAAGGCACGGGAATTCTCAGAGAGGGCACCAGTAGTACCTGATAAGCATTCCAAACCAAGGATGCCAAATCAGAAAGCAATGCCTTCTGGGATTTGGGTCGGCCATGGAGAGCAGCCAACGGGTGAAACTCACCTTTTGGCAAAACTCCATCACCTGACAAAGCCGGCCCGTAATCCACAGGACCAGCCCCCAAATCAATCCACAAATACCGATCTTTTCCCGTCCAAACGGAGCCCAAGCAATTGGTAAAAGCTGGGGAAGGATCACCGGGGGTGTGGCTGTAAGCATAGGGTTTAGACTGGGAACCCAGATGAATAATATAAACGTGGATCGAGTTAATGGGTTTCTCCTTATCAAAATCCTGTTTAATAATCTGATCTACAAGCGAGTAAGGAACGGACGAAAGTGAGGCTCGGAGTGGGGAGGGAGAATTAGAGAGGTGGGATTTAAGAGCTGTGGAAATAGAATTGGAGAGGGAGGTGGGTGAAAAGGATACGTCAAGGTGAAGGGAATGAGACAGTGAGAGGTGATGTGTGGAAGGAGAAGTGGAAGTGAAGGGAGTGATGACGTGGAACAGATCGGAGGTGACGGCGGAGTTGATGAAGGAAGAGAGAAGGGAGGGGGAGGAAGAGGAGAAAGTGGATCCCACCAAGTGGACAGTGATGGGCACAGATAGCTGGAGAGAGAGGAGGGAGGATGGGGTGGCGGGACGGTGGGGGGAGGGGTGGGAGAGGGTTTTCTTCAAGGAGGAAGGGAGGGAAAGGAAGGAGTCATTGGTGGCTTGAGAGTCTTTGCGGGATTGTTGGGTGAGGAAGGAATCAAGGCCAAAGATTGGAGCTGCGGCTGAAATGGTTGTGGTGGTGGTGAAAAGGAGGAGGAAGAGGGGGAGGAAGACAGCGGCGGAGGGCATTTTTGCTGCGGAGATGAGGGTTGCGGCCTTGCGGGATAGGATTTGGGGGTGGTCAGTTGACGGAGCTGTAGTGAGAAGAGTGTTGGAAGTTGTTCAAATGCGAAGTCCAGGGAAAATGAAGTGGAAAAAAACGAAAGAATTGCAGTTTGGCTCCCCGATCTATTGGAAATGTATCAATTAGGTCTCCAATCTATTGTATTGTAAGGGAGAGTCCTGAACCTTTCATTTTTGTAGCATTTATATCCCATTGACATTAAACCCTAATTCTTGATAAAAAATATTCTTTTAATCAAACACTAAAAATTGACAAAATACAAAATTATCTTTCTATTTGAATAATTATATCCACGCCATCATTTTTATTAGTTGCATCCATCTTAATTCTATTTAGGGTTATCAATCTTTGCTCATTATAATAATTGAATCTTTAACTTTTCTCATCAATTTTTTGTATTTAATTAGTACATATTTTATTTGAGTAATGATTTCTGTCAAAATATTTTATTTGCATGTTTTTAAATGTCGAATCTTTTTCTCAATTTTGCATTTATTTTTTAAAAAGCTAACAAGTAAATAAATCATATTACGTCTTTTCTCAATTGAACTATCGAACGCAAACTATTACGAGAGACATGATATATTAATTAATAAAATGTTGGAGAAAAAAATGCATTAAGAAAATAGTACCAGTAAATTTGAAGGTATAAAATTTTTTTGAGTTAATTTCACAAGTAGCCATTGAAGTTTGTTAAGTATTTTTAAATTGGTCCTTGAAGTATTTCTCTTAACTTGAAGCTAATTAACGTTACATGATTGGTCGGTCAGTCAGTGAAAATAATGAACACGTAGTCTCCACATCAACATTGCAAAATCCCCCGCCATTATTACATCTGAGTGTCTAAAAGCGTCGGGCTTGAGCTGGGGTTTCCTTGCAGAGGCTCATCAATTTCATATTGCCAAATCATACGATTCGCTTCGGATCTGTAGAAGAATGTACGGATTCGAAGCGCTGACCTTCAACATTCATGGAGGGTACCTGGAGGCGATTGTGCGAGGACATAGATCAGGACTACTCACTGCCTCCGACTACAACAACCTTTGCCAATGTGAAACCCTCGAGGACATCAAGATGCACCTCTCCGCCACTGAGTATGGCCCCTACCTCCAAAATGGTTAGTCTATTCTAATTCTTACTTTAATTATTAGTTTGGAGCATTTTTGGATCATATTTTGCCTCGACTTACTGAGGTCCCATTAATAAGAGTGACTCATTTGGTTAGACGAAGTTGTTTCAAATAACTCGGTAGATCTGGCAAGTAATAGAATATAATCGCAAATAAGGTTTCGGTTAGACCTCAAATAAAATTTATTGAAAACAAGGGTTAGTTGTTACCGTTATTGTAGCTCTGAGATTTTGGGAGTTCAATTTTGTAGTGAAATCTTATGCATTTGGAGAAAGAATGAAAGCATGCATTTTGGAGTTACTAGGTCGAATACCACCTGATTTTGTAGTGTTTTGGTAAATCAACTCTAATTTTAGATCCATATTCTCAAATTCACTCTTCTTTCAGAACATATTAACTAGATCAGCATTATTCAATAACTTACCTATTCTGATAAGTATGGCCAACGAAGTCAATTAAGTTGCGAAAATAAATCTATATACTTTTTATGATTAAGTTGATTTACGGAGTGGACATGTTTTGTGCTGTTAGTTGTGAAGCATCGCTAGTTTGATATTTTTATGTGTCTTATTGGCTGCAACCACTTTAATTAGAATTTTTTTTTAAAAATAAATAAATTGCAGAGCCTTCTCCATTGTACACAACAACAATCGTGGAGAAATGCACCTTTAAATTGGTCGATGAATATAAGCACATGTTAACCCAAGCCACAGAGCCTATGTCGACCTTTTTGGAATATATCACGTATGTTTCCTTTCTCTTTCTCTTTGTTTATAGTACAGTTGGCACATGATGCTTATCACAAGTGCAGACTCTGAAAATTTTAGAAGTATATGTCGATTTGATAGTGTTTAAGCTTGAGATAGAACAGGAGACTGTGAACATGTTTCGTGCTTACTTATTTTACTTGCACATGTTTTTTTCTGTCTCCTTACTTATATGTAAAATAAGCGAGGTTCTAAAAGGCACAAAGCATGGAGGTCAGGCCTTACGAGCCTAGGCACTTGCGACTTTCTATTTTCCAAATTTATAGTGATGAGTCATATTACCTAGTAACACTGTTCATTATTTAGATATGGTCATATGATCGACAATGTTGTGCTAATTGTCACGGGAACTTTGCATGAGAGAGACGTTCAGGAATTGTTGGAGAAATGCCATCCTCTGGGAATGTTCGACAGGTAGCTGATGTGAACTTAACATTCTATGCTAAATGAGTGGTAATAAACTAAAGTTTTGCCCTTCTTTTCCCCAGCATTGCTACTCTTGCAGTTGCCCAAAACATGAGGGAGCTTTATAGACTGGTGCTTGTTGACACTCCTCTGGCTCCATACTTCTCGGAGTGCATCACTTCAGAGGTACTGGTTGCAGCACATTTTTTTGCTGTGTGGTAGTTGAGAAACATTTCGTTTGTAGCTACTGAATTTGCCTGTACTATGTCCCATTTGTATCATCAAAGTTCAACTGTTACGATCTTCTCATCATGAAGCTCAACTACTAATGGGCTTATATTTTTAGGAATATATGCCATGCCAATTTATAGACGTCAAAGCTTTATTCTCTGAAGTGAAATATATCGAAAATGTGGAGAAAGTCAATCTCCATAATTTTTCTTCATGCAATTGACTCCCAGTTACTGTAGCTTGCTAAAACGATGCCTAAATGAGTAACTGAATCTGTTAAATTTTGCATTATTTGATTAAAATGGGACCAGGAGATTCTATTATCAAAAGAAGGGAAAAAATGGTACTAGAAGATAGGGGTACTTTCATTTCATGCGATAATAACTATAGGCTGTGCTTGTTAGTAAGATCAAGCTGGTACAATGTTTGGTATGCCGGTGGTTTTCAGTTAATGCTGGATTCTGTCTGTCTGTCTGTCTGTCTGCTTTTCCCTCACAAGGACATTCTTGCAGGACTTGGATGACATGAATATTGAAATTATGAGGAATACTCTCTATAAAGCATACCTCGAGGATTTCTATAGATTCTGTCAGGTAAAGGGTTTATTTTCGAATGTTCAAAGTTCTTTTTCTTTTGCCTGGGAAGTGTGAATTTTTCGGTGGGACTCAACTCTAATTTGAAAGTTTTAAAATAGAAACTTGGTGGCGCCACTGCAGAGATTATGTCTGACATCCTAGCTTTTGAGGCTGACAGAAGGGCAGTTAATATCACCATTAACAGGTTCTTTAGTCTGAAAATTTTCTTTGTAATTAAACTAATAGTTAGTACCTTCTTTTTCTGACCCTTTCATGTCTTTAATTGTAATATTCAGCATTGGCACTGAACTTACTCGAGATGATCGTAGGAAATTGTACTCTAATTTCGGATTACTGTAAGAGGACTTTTGCATTGACTTCTATTATTTTCAACTATTGAAGTTATATGGTTTCATAGAGCTCCTTTTATCCTAACTAATGTTGATGAAATTATGGATAGATATCCTTATGGTCATGAGGAACTTGCTGTTTGTGAGGATATAGATCAGGTATTTAATAGTTTTTATTAAAATTCTAATTTCCATGATGAGTTCTGTTTGTGTTTTCTCACCATTGTATGATTCTGATGCATCAAGATCCCTGTGGTCTCATGTTTTGATAGTGAATATAAATCCTTGCAACATACTCCCCCTCCCTCCCACAAGATATACAAGTTATTCAAATGAACAGCATAGATAAGGAAATATTGTCACCAATCAAATTGTTAAAATTACATATTAGCTGATTATTAATTTGTAGTTTGTTGGAGAAATTTCCAGAAGGATGCTTGAAGACCTATGTAATTAGTGCCTGCTCTTATTTACTGTGCCTTCCAATTAGGCAATTAATTTATGCCTCCTCTCATTTCTATTTTTTTAGGTTCGTTCTGCCATGGAAAAATATCCTCCTTATCAGTCCATATTTTCCAAGTTGTCCTATGGTGAGAGTCAGGTGCTTGATAAGGCATTTTATGAAGAGGAGGTGAAACGGCTTTGCTTAGCATTTGAGCAGCAGGTTTGTTTCTCAGAACTTACTGTTGAATTCTATCACTGCACTTTTAGGAGGAATGAGCCTAATTACTGTTGCATTTACAAAAATGGCTGCCAATTTGTCTGCTTGTTGGTGCTCCTCGCAATTTTTATACGATAATCTCATTATCCTTGATCATTTGGTAATGCAGTTCCATTACGGTGTGTTTTTCGCATACATGAGGTTGAAGGAGCAGGAAATCAGGAACCTGATGTGGATATCTGAATGTGTTGCACAGAACCAAAAGTCCCGAGTGCACGATAGCGTCGTTTTTATATTTTAATCGCTTAAAAGCTATTTTATGATGACTTTGCCCGCCCACCACATTTTTCTGTAAATTTTGTTGCATTTCACTCCCGTGGTTCATGTGCGTTGCAGAGACTAACATGCTGGTCTTCCCGCAACTTTTAAATTTATAATAAGTTGTGTGATTGATATGTTTGTTGGGAGGAGAAATCTTTCACAGACATTAATTAATTCATGTCAATTTATCCTTCTGATATGCAATAAAGTATTCTGGGGATTTTATTACACAGTCTTTTTACTTATGTTTGATTATTCCCTTGAGAAGAAAACTACATGGTTTTGAGCAAGCACTTTAAGGTCTACTTCACAATATTTTTGAAAAGTTAAAAGTTACGTCCGAGATTAAGAATGTGTTTGAATAATTTTTTAGAATTGCTTTGATTGTATAAAAGAGCTTTCGAAGAAAGCTGATTTAAAATAGTTGAGGAATAGCTTTATCAACCTTTTCTATTACGGAAGGTAAAAGCAAAAGTCTGACAAACAGATTCAATAGCCTTTAAATTATAAAACTATGTTCATAGTCTTGGTACAAGACTGTAGTTATTAAACTTGGGTGGACTATAGACTCGACTAAGATACAGATACTGGGTCATATTCCATGGTGATGACTTGTAATTTTGACTCTTCACATTCAAGTTTACAAGCCAATTTTTTAACAATATGCTCTGGCTCGTGGGATGTGACTGGATGATACAATGGATTATTTCATGAATCATGCTTGGTGTACGATCATAGATGACAATTTTGTTGACAATATGTCACGCGGCAAATTATTATTTGACAATTTGAAAATTAACTTGTTTTTACAATCAATAATTTTTTGATAATTCATATATTGTCATTTATGGTTGTACAAATTAATTAATCCTTGCTTCATAATTAGACGAGAGATTCAACTTCGAATCTTGAAATCCCATTCTTTAAACATTATTATCCATAAAGTTTGGTAAGATTACTGATGCCAGTCTTACTGTACTCGAAGCATTGTTTATTATTATTTTTTAAATAGCATTTTAAATTGATATTATTATCCACATTTGTTCTGCCCAATAGGTTAGGACATTATTTGTTATTATTGTCTCATCTAAGTTTTTTTTTTTTTTCAGCGGTAATGAGTCTTACTTCTTTTTATTTATTTATTTTACCAAAAATAATGTTTCCTTTGCCAACTATTCAAAATTATGCTTATGCAAATCTCATATCCAATAACATATTCAATTACCCGTATAAGATAATTGACCCAAACTCAATTTAGTGCAACTTGGCCTCAAAGTCTCCATGTAATAAAAGTTTAGCATAATTCATCACCTAACCATTAATCACACGAATATTATGCCCGTTTGATTATCATTATTTTCAAAATGCATATTTCTCTATTTTCTTTTTTACCATACATTTTTCAATAAAATAGTATTATAAGTAATCCAAAATCGTTCCTTATTTTTTAACACTGCTCAATTCAAATCGAGTTGGCTAGGCTCAATTCAAAGATGAATTGAACTGAATTTTTCTTATACAAATTGCTCACCTGTGCATCGAGTTGAGTCACTTTATTTGACTCATTTAGCCCATGACGGATAGAAATTAAAATAAATTTGATAAAAATTAATGAAATGTATGGTTTAAAAGTTGTGTACAGTGTAAAATTCGTGGTAACAAATAATAGTTAATTTTAAATTAAATTTTAATCAGATTTTCTACCTGTAATAAAATGCATACGTGACAGTCAGCTTATACTTCACGCGAACATAAAGTCTCAAATTCGTATATAAAGGACCGACAACAAAAATAGAGTCCTCAGGCGGCCAATCATAAAATTATATAAAAATTGCCGCACTCACTCACAGGTAGATTACACCCTCTTGCTGATTTTTTTTTTTTTTGATATATATATTATGTAATCCTAGTTGATTGACTTATTCGTATGCATTGTAAATATGCCTAGTGTTTGTGGATCTACGGTTTAATTTTGTTTTGAAGATTGCTTACTGGGTAGGAGTTGTATGGGAGAAGGGAGATTTTAATTGGTGTTGATTGTAGGGTGTAAGGATGTCGACACCTGCCAGGAAGAGATTGATGAGGGATTTCAAGCGGTTGCAGCAGGACCCTCCGGCTGGCATTAGTGGCGCACCTTGTGATAATAATATTATGCTCTGGAATGCTGTTATATTTGGGTATATTTTATCGCTTGAGAGTGTTTAACACTACCGGAATTTTTAGGTGCCACTGGTGTTGGTTAAAGTTTTGATTTTTACTGGTTGTTCTTGTTTTTTTGTTTTTAATTGCAGTCCAGATGACACTCCTTGGGATGGAGGTGAGAATATTCTTGCCCACGAAATCAAAACATTTATGTGATCATTCACGCGTTATCGTGATTGCTCTCTATGTATGTTTCATGTGAACTACTTATCACTGTGTGTGAGTTAATTAAGGAATTGGATTTAGGGTTAGGTTTCTGGCTATGCAGACTTGGGTTTTTGTTGATACTGTTGATGCCCTTGCGATTGATACTCAATTTAATGGATCTAGCTATGCAACCCATCGGTCATTGTCATGATTTTTCTGCAACTCTACATCGGAATAAAGGCTTTTGACTGGATTCTGCATTAGTTTCATTTGCACATGATGAAATAACTGCTGTCAGTCTTATAAACGAATAGGTGGGCCCATCCATATACATTACACTAACTGAGTATTCTATGGATAGATGTTA
This sequence comes from Fraxinus anomala, assembly GCA_903798345.1. Classification (NCBI taxonomy): domain Eukaryota; kingdom Viridiplantae; phylum Streptophyta; class Magnoliopsida; order Lamiales; family Oleaceae; genus Fraxinus; species Fraxinus anomala. The sequence goes on along the minus strand of CAIGRN010201930.1, from coordinate 456 downwards.
ATTCAAGATCTATGATGCACAAATAATCTTACTAGGGCTGCATGTCGTGACGGATATTGACACTTTATGATGCGGGTCTCACAAGCCAATACCATATCTTATTTAGCCCTTGTTTGAACCCCATTTTAGGGAAAAAAATGTATTTAGAATAATAATTTTTTTTGGAGATTGTGTGGTTAAAAGGTAGGAAAAAAGTTTTGAGTTTACGTTTAAATTATTTTATTGGAAGAATGTGTAGTTGAATATGAGTACGAGGAAAAAATACATGAGATAATGGGCCTCAAACAGGAGCTTATATATATATATATATATATATATATATATATATATATATTCTTTAAAAACTCATTTTCATCTACACATTCTTCAATAAAATAATATTTTATCACATCAATAACTTTTTCTTACTTTTTAACCACATATTTTCTATCGCATCACTATTTAAAATATATTCTT
>CAIGRN010201897.1:0-11239 GCA_903798345.1 Fraxinus anomala | reverse complement strand
ATGTGCACATTCAGATTTATAGCAGTTTGATGGCTGGGATTTGTGGATTAATTCTTTGTGCCTTGTTTTTTATTGTCTTATTCTTTTCAGACATACTTTCTATCAGAAGACATCGTCCTTCATTGACCTAGTTTTGAAGTGGTTTCAAACTGCTTAGATTGTTAGATTTTGAAATGTTATATTTTTGTGCAAAACTGTCTCATGACATTGGAAACTTAATTCACTCAAGATATTTGAGCAATTTTGCAAACTGCCATCATCCACAGAGACAAGAAACTTGAGTTTTGCTGACCCAAATATTGGTTGCTAAAAGTCCAATATCAACCAATAAAACCAATTCCTAACTAGAAAATATTGGTTGGTAGCTGGTCGTGGGCAAAAGCCAGCCAGCAAAGGTTTTCACCGACTAGAATACAAGTTAGTCAGAAAACATGGAGATTTTTACTTACAAAAATTATGTTTGTTGGTAAAGATACAACTTTTTTAAGACCATATTTTGGGTTGGGAAAAGTCGTAAAGAAGTCGGCAGTATTACTTGTAGAGAAGTCGTGAGTGGTGGTAGTAAACATTGGCTGACCTTTGTTGTTGGTCGGGAAAAATCTTCATCTGCCGTCCAAGAAAAATTTAGACAGGCTGTGCAGTTGACATTTCCAGACTGCAATTTTAGTAGGCAATTGTGATTTGTTAAATTTTTTTTGAACCTATGCAGTAATCAAAATTCCAAAACAAATTGAAAACCTGATTTAGCACTATACTAAACATACGAACTGCAACACTCGTACACAATGCTGTAGCAAGAATTCAAAATCAAGAAATATACGAAATCAAAATTCCATGATCCGATTATTTTAAGTTTCTGTCTAAGCTGAGGATCCTTTTTTTTTTTAATTTATTTTTTTTATTTATTGTCACATCATTTTCTATTAACAGAACATTGGTGTATAAACTAGTGCATGTTTTTCTGTCAAATCTATTTGTGCATTTACTCTTATCATTCCCAACAAGGACTGCCATGTCGATGTGCATATATTGAACCTTTTCATCAACAAACCGTAGAAAAAACAATAACATGTCAGATATCTCAATTTCTACAAATCATATTTAGCGAAACATAAAAGATACTGGATTAAAGAGGTATAGTAACATGTATGCAAATGCTTATTCTTACATGCATGGGTAATATATCATGTCAACAATATATAGACATTTGGATACAAGCGTGTATGTAAATAAGATGTTTACAAAGGNCATGTCAACAATATATAGACATTTGGATACAAGCGTGTATGTAAATAAGATGTTTACAAAGGAAAGAAAATACATGAACGGGTGAAAAGAGAGTAAATCTTTTGTGTTCGCCAAAGACAGATGCAAAGAAATTGTCTATTTTTGAGTTTAATGCATCTTATACTAAAAACTACGTAATTTGAGTTTATCATTCCAAAATGAAAACATGGTTCCGGAGTACCTAGATAAGTGAAAAGAGAATAAATACTTGGTGTTCCCCAAAGATATAGATTCAAAGAAATTGCAGTGAAGTTTAAGCCTTGAGTTTGAGCGATCATCTACAGATGACATGAAATTCTTTCAGAAACCAAATATAAGGGTAACTTTTCTTGATTGTTTGACTAAACCTGATGATGTCCTATCATCCTATGTAATTAATGGTGCTATATCGACTTTCATGATGGCATAACAATTTTGAAAGTTTTTGAAAAGAAAGAACAAGAAATCTCCTTCTTATCATTAATAATTGACTGCAGAAAATACACGAGTACTAGAAAAAAAGAATTCTAATCAGAACAAATTTTAAATTCTATCACAAAATCTGTTGAACAGATTATGATGATCTGTTGTAGCAGACAATGCTCATCTGTTATAATAGATTATATTAATCTGTTATAAATGATTTTAATTAAAATAAATCCTATCTAACAAACTCTTAATTTCTCACACTCCCCCTCAAGTCTCGAGTTGGACCATTGATATCAATCATGTCTAACTTGCTTATCAAAAGTTCAAATCTCGGTCGCTGGAGTCCTTTTGTTAGGATGTCGGCTATTTATTGTGTAGTTGGGACAAATGGAGAACAAATTATTCTTGTCTCGAGCTTCTCTTTTATAAAGTGCCTGTCTATTTCCACATGTTTCATTTTATCATGCTGCACTGGATTGTGTGCAATGCCGATTGCAGCCTTGTTGCAATAAAGTTTCATAGGTTGTGCAAGAGGTATTTTCAGCTCTTCCAGCACGTTTCAACCATAGCATCTTGCAAATTCCATATGACATTGCTCTAAATTTGGCTTGTGCACTACTTCTTGCCACTACACCACATTTCTTGTCCCTCCAAGTAACAAGATTATCCCAAACAAATGTACAGTACCAGAGGTAGACAGTCCATCAATTATTGATCGTGCCCAATCAGCATCTAGCATATGTATAAACTTCAATTCCTCTCCGCTCTCTCTTCTTAAAGAATAATCCTTTCCCTGGAGTACTCTTTTAAGTATATTAAGATCTTGTGGAAAACATCGAGATGTTCTTCATATGGCGAATGCATAAATTAATTTTCTACACTTACTGTGAAAGCTATGTCTGGCCTGGTACGAGACAGGTAAATTAGCTTGCCAAGTAGTTTTTGGTATCTCATTTTATCAATTTGAACTTTCCTTTCACTATCTCCAAGTTTCAATTTCGACTCCATTGGCTACAACCATTCATGCCGGTCTCTTTTAAGAAATCAAGTACTTATTTCTTCTCTGAAACTAAAATTCCCTGTTTGGATCGAGCAACATCCATACCAAGAAAGTATTTCAGTGACCCCAATTTTTTGAACTCAAATTCAGATGCTAAGAACTTTTTAAGCCTATCTATTTCTGCGATATCATCTACATACACACTTAAGACAGCTATTCTTCCTTTTGAGAACTTCATAAATGTGTCATATGTCTGTCCTGGAGAGCATATCCTTGATTTTTAACAGATTGAGTGAATTCTCGAACCATGCTCTAGGTGATTGTTTGAGACCATACAAGTCTCAACTTACCAACCTTTGAGCCAAAATTCTTATCAAATCCTGGTGGAACTCTATATAGACTTCCTCTTCCAGATCATCATTCAAAAATGCATTTTTTTATTTCCAATTATTGTAGTAGCCATTCTAAATTTACTACAATTGAGATAAGCGCCCTTATTGTATTAAGCTTAGCTACTGGTGTAAATGTCTCTGAGTAATCTTTACCATAAGTTTGAACGAACCTTTTTGATATTAGTCTTGCTTTGTATCCGTCTAAAGTACCATGTGCATTGTATTTATCAATAAACATCCACTTAGAACCCACTATTTTCTTCCCTATTTGAAGATCAACCACATCCAAGGTCTTATTCTTGTTAAGTTCATTCATCTCTTCAAGAATTATTTCCTTCTAATTTGGAACAATTAAAGCATCATGCACATTTCTAGGAATTTCTATACTGGAAAGCTGTGATGTGAAAGCATGGAAAGAAGGGAATAATCTGTTATATGACACAAATTTAGATATGGGATGATTAGTACATGATCGAGCTTCTTTTCTATGTGTAATAGGAATTTCTAAAAACTCAGCAGACTTTGAAACAAAAGGAATAGGGAGAATTTTACCCGAGGACTTTAAACTTGAAATTTCTCCCGGCTTGGACTAATGGCATTGCTGTAAATTCGTATCTTCGTTCTTATCGAGTAGACATGAAGTCCAATTTCATTTTCACTTGGTTTTGCACACATTTCTGTTTCTAGATGATCTTGTAACGGAGAAGAGGAATTTCTGTTGTTTTCGTTTTCTAATATATTTAAATCAGGAAAATGCTACATGTACACCATGCTTGTACAGCATGGTGTATGGCCCCCTCACATAGAGGGGGGCCCATGAATTTTTTATGCATGGTGGGCCCCCTCATATGTGAGGGGGTTGTACACCATGCTGTCACCATCATTTCCCTTTAAATAAGTAGCTTGACCAGGTGTGGACTTAGTTTATGTACCAGTTTGAATTGGCGCAGGTAGTGTTTCTATATTAGTTGGGTTGGTGTTAGTGCTTCTGTTCACGTGAAACCCGCGAGCGTACGGAATCGTTGTACAAGTAATAAAATATGTGAGTTAAGAGTATCGTTCCACGAGAAATAGTGTCTAATTTGTAATTTAATAGCTACTATTAAATTCGAAGTGTGATGAAATCAAAAGAGATGGTTTGTATATTATTTATACTAATCCTAAACTATTAAAGCAAATAAAGTGTTTATTTAATATGTGAATATTTGTATTGGAATCGTGAATCCCCTTGTTGCCATGTAATTCAATTCTTAATTCATAATCTATTAAATTCATGCATTCAAGATAATCGATAATCCATTTTTAATCAATATTTTTTCCAAGATATATTAAATCTATGTTTAACACGACCCGATCTTATTGCTAGTCCGAATTCATATGAAAGACATGGATTGATTTACGGGATTCATCACACATGATTGCACATGTCATATATATTATTCCTAGTATATATTGTCCATGTGTTGATTTTGCCGTGTTCTAGACTTATTGTGAATATTCATATACTACAACAAACAACTTACTATATAATTGGTGATCAAGCAATCAAATAATTTGATGGAAATGCAAAACAAATCAAGAAATATTAAACGAATTGTCTTGAATTGAAATAAATAAACAATATGGTTCATCATTCATCCAATACTTAACCTAACATTCTTGTAATTAAATTACACAAGAATAATTAGAAAACATCACCCAAAAATAAGAAAGATCGAAAAAGTAGAAGAAATCCACGTTCTTGGCTCAAATCTTGAAATTGGACTATGAATCTTCAAAATCCTTGTATAATTCACCTTGAATTGATGTATAGACTTTTTCTTCACTTCCAAAATATGTAGAATATGATGAAATTTAGGTCGAATGGAGGACTCTAATATGTATTCTGTTGTTAGGTATTTGTAGGAGTGGAAACTTACAAATTGGTTTCCAAAAAAGTTCTAATCGAATAAGGAAAGTTGCATTCGCGCGTGAATTTTTATGTCTCTGCACAACATTCAGTATTTTGGCCATAACTTTCACTCTCAATATCCAATTGAGTCGATTCAAAGTGCATTGGAAAGCTAACTCAAAGGGCTACAACTTTGTTTTACATATAAATTTTCTAATTCTGAAGTTTACTATGCAAAAAATGGGTTTTAAGTTTTGGCTAAAAAGTTGGAATATAACATTCGCGATTGAAAATTGATTTTGATAATATTTCATATTTCATTCCTTTTTGAATTATAATTCTATCCAATTGCCTCCTAGCAATCTTCAAAGTATCATCTTGTGGTCCGAATCAACTATTAAATATTTGCAATTTGACTCTCAAACTTTGTGTTTGATACAATTGTGCCATTTTCCGCTATCTTTGCATTCATTTCTCCAATTCTTCATCAAATATTGAGTTTTACGTACAAAATGAAATATAACACAAGTTGGGTAGTATTTTATCCAAATAAAAGTAAAATATCATCATTTAGGACCTCGAATAAGTATAGAAACTACACTAATCACACCTCCAAACTTGATTCTTTATTTGTCCTCAAACAAAGCTAAAACCTAACAAACACACAAACACACAATGCTAATTATTTAATTAGTGGCCAACCAATCAAATAAAGTAAAAAAAATTAGCCAATTAACCTGACTTTTTATCTCATGATTTTGGTCCTTAAACTTTGGATTTTTCTATTTTTGCATTATTTTCTCCAGTGCTTCATCAAACATTGAGTTTTACCTACAAGATATAATATAACATAATTTAGATAGTATTTTGTCAAAAGAACAATAAAATTATATAGTTTCAAGCCCCGAATAAGTGTAGAAAATACACTTATCAAACCCCCAAAATTGAATCTTTGTTTGTCCTCAAACAAAACTAAAACCTAACAAACACACAAACATGCAATGCTAATTACCTAATTGGTGGCCAGTCAATCAAGCAAAGCAAAAAGATTTAGTTAGTTAACCTGACTTTTTATCTCATGATTGAAATCATAATATCAGACTATGCACAGTTTCAAAATCACAATACAGAAATTAAACTCTACTTTTTCAATGTAAAATCGATGTGTGTGAAAAATTAAGTATAGCATTATGAATTCATGAGTTGTTTCAATTCTCGACCCTCAATGGTCAAATATATTCTTTCATCATTCGTAAGATTCACACACCCTCAAAATTATTCTTTTCGTTCTTTTCAAGTGTGTGAACTAATGTTGAATTTTATATTATTTTTACATCTCTAATTTAGGTAAATCTCACTAATTGTAAGTCAATATGTCAATAAACAAGGATTCTCTATTAACTTTGATTGTTTCAATCTCTAAGATTTAATTAGGCTAACAATCTCTTATCAAAAGTTAAATTTTCTTAAACAAGTGTTTGGGACATAACCAAGGTATTTGGTGCACCTTCTGTTTCATGCACATGCTTTTTTTTCTCTATATTTTTCTCAATTTTTTTTCAACACATTTTTTTCTTTATTTGTAGCATTCTCTCCCTTAAACTTTCTAAATGACCCATTCAGCGAGTTTTAGATTGATAACTTTCAAGTCAGTTGACTTTAAGACAACAAGTTTTAACACTCTTATAGGCTTAATAACTCGAGTTATAAATGTTACCAAAAGAAATTTTCAAATAAAATATTTTTTTATGCGTTGACTAGTGCAATGTTTCTTATTAAACACTAATCTAAGTAAACTGACCTCTAACTTAAAATTTTCACCCAATTTCATCTTATTGATGTTAGACAATCTACACAATATTTTTAATTTCACGCATGGAATTTCCATTTATCTCAACATCTTCCTACAAAAGTGAAATTTCCTCAAACTATTCTCAATTTGGTCTAAGGATATAAATTTAGTGGTTTTGGGTTTAGCATATATGATCCACTATTTCAACATATCCAATTATGAAATCAACTTATTCTTACATAATGCTTAAATTAATTCACGTGCTTAATATATATCAAACTTCACATGAAAAAGTAAAAATTAATCTAAGTATGCAAAGTATTCACCATTCATAGATCAATTAACAATTCAATATATTTTTCATTGCCAGCCAGGCAAACTAACTCACACAAGCACAAAAAATAAAATATTTTTAAAATTTTAATTTTTCTTTTCTTTTTTTATATCTAAACTAATGCAAGAAAAACGCATAAACATAAGAATGACACAAAACAAATCATGTTTTTCACCTTCAAATTTAAACTACACATTGTCTTCAATGTCTTAAATTCTAAATTTGCATATAAATGGGTGGGGAAGAAAATAAAGAAAATAACTATCCATATATGGTTTGTAATCCAATGTCTAGCTTCCTATTACTTCCGTTGGCTCCTTGGTCAATATTAGTTTAAATATTCTGCGACGTCATGTTCCAGTATAATGTGATCAAATAAAGCATTAAGGCTCAAAACATTAGAAGTGTTACTTGGCTCTAATATCTAATAAACTAACTAACATATTGAAGATTTAAGGAGAAATGGTGTATGGATGATGAGTCCATAAAATTAAATAATAATAAAAACTAATATAAATTGTCATATTATTAGAAAGCATAATAAATAAAAGGGAAGAAAAATTGGATTGTCTCCCAATAAGCGTCTTTAGTTTAACTTTGTTGTTTTGGTATCATGGAATTCTGAAGAACGTTTTTTATGCCTTGCTCAGTTTGCCTCTTCTGATTTTGCTCTACTCTTCATTGCTTATATAAATTTTAACACTGCCCTCTCAAATGTGATATGCCATGCCTATCTCATCCAATTTGAATTCAACTACGTAGACTTCTTCCTTCTCTTCGGGCTTAATTATAAATTCAATGGTAGGGCAATCAATGAAGTCGATAGAATATGGGTTTACGTCTTCTTCATTAATTGCCTCCTCTTCGTTTTGTTCCTTTATAATTGATCTTTTATCGTGTTTGTTATCATCTTTCATAATTGATATCTCCTAGGGTTGAATGGACGATTCAAAATTCAATTCCACGGGCAATGTAAACTCTTTTCTTTCTAATTTTTCGAGCGGATTGTATCTCCATCTTTTAAATTCAACTCAGAATGCGCCATCTCCTATACACATTTTGTTTTCATCTAACTTGGCAATAATTCAACTACGTAGACTTCTTCCTTCTTTTCGGGCTTAATTAAAAATTCAATGATAGTGCAATCAATGAAGTCGACAGAATGTTGATTAACTTCTTCTTCATTGATTGCCTCATCTTCACTTTGTTCATTTGTAATTGATCTTTCATCGTCTTTGTTCTTGTCTTCCATAATTGATATCTCATCGGATTGAATAGCCGATTTATATTTTAAATCCACAGGCAATGTAAACTCTTTTCTTTTAAATTCAACAGTAATAAAATATGTTAGTTAAGAGTATCGTTCCCACGAGGAATAAGGTCTAATTTGTAATTTAATAGCTATTATTAAATTCGAAGTGTGATTAAATCAAAAGAGATGGTTCGTACATTAATTATACTAATCCTAAACTATTAAAGCAAATAAAGTGTTTATCTAATATGTGAATGTTTGTATTGGAATCGTGAATCCCCCTATTGCCATTTAATTCAATTATTAATTCATAATCTAGTAAATTCATGTATTCAAGACAATCGATAATCCACTGTTATTCAATTTTTTTTCCAAGATACATTAAATCTATGTTTAACACGATCCGATCATATTCCTAGTCTGAATTCATATGAAAAACATGCGTTGATTCACGTGATTTATCACACATGATTGCATATGTCATAGATATTATTCCTAGTACATATTGTCCATGTATTGATTTTACCGTGTTCTAGACTTATTGTGAATATTCCTATGTTACAACAAGCAACTTACTATATAATTGGTGATCAAGAAATCAAATAATTTAATGAAAATGAAACAAATCAAGAAATACTAAACTAATTGTCTTGAATTAAAATAATTAAACAACTGGGTTCATCATTCATCCAATAAAATGAAAAACTTAACTTAACATTCTTATAATTAAATTATACAAGAATAACTGGAAAAATGTTGCCCAAAAATAAGAAAGATGGAAAAAGTAGGAGAAATCCACGTTCTTAGCTCAAATATTGAAATTGGGCTATAAATCTTCAAAATCTTTGTATAATTCGCCTTGAATTGATGTATAGACTTGTTCTTCACCTTCAAAATATGTAGAATATGATAAAATTTAGGTCGAATGGAGGACTTTGTAAGAGTAGAAAATTGGTTGAAAATCACGTCCAAATTAGTTTTCAAAAGAGTTTCAATCGAATAAGGAAAGTTGCATTAATGGGCGAATTTTTATATCTCTACACAGCAGTCAGTATTTTGACCATAACTTTTAGTTTTGATATCCAATCAAGTCGATTCAAAGTGAATTGAAAAAATAACTCAAATGGCTACAACTTTCCTAGAAATATAAATTTTCTAATTCGGAAGTTTACTATGTCGAAAATGGGTCTCAATCTTCGGCTAAAAAGTTGGAATATAACATTTTCGATTAGAAGTTGATTTTGATAATATTTCATTCCTTTTTTATTTCTATTCCATCCAATCATCTTCTAGCAATCTTCAAAGTATCATCTCGTAGTTCGAATCAACTATTGAATATTTGCAATGTGGCTCTTAAAATTTGTATTTAATACAATTGTGCCCTTTTCCGCTATCTTTGCATTCATTTCTCTATTTCTTCATCAAACATTGAGTTTTTTAGTATTTTATCCAAAGAATAATAAAATATCATTCTTTAGAACCTCGAATAAGTGTAGAAACTACACTTATCAGAAATCATCCAAACTTCTCTTAGGATATTATATAATTTTATAAAATTGCAGTATAACAAAATATACCACTGAGTTTTCAGCAGCCAAAAAAGAAAACTTCACAGGAAGAAGTATTGGGCTCGGCTCATTTTATTCAAAATACGGAAACAAATATTTAAGTGGTTGAAGAAGTTTTCAAAATGAACGGCCTACAATAAAAAAATCTGGAAAATCATATCAGACAATTATAAGAGCACTCTTATAAAGATCACTAGGGACCTTGCCAAGTGACACCAAAATTAATCCCGGACAATAAGTATTGGCCGGAAGTGTTACGGAGGATGAAATCAATGAGGATCCACCTTTCAAAGTATCAACTCGATTAGAGTATACATACATCATATTCTATATCCTCAAAGATTTTGAAAAAAGTAAGAAAGGAAAATTGTTCAGGCAATTACTACTCGGGGTAGGGTTCAGCTTTCAGAAATAAAGTAAAGAGATGGGTGGTTTAGAAAAAAAATAAGGTACCTACCACTAATGAGAAGCATCCAGATTAGTCTAAACAATCAGCAAATACAATCCCAAATCAGAAGTCAGACAAAACACGAGTTAAGGTAACATTTCATATCAAAGCATATGTGCCTCGTGTCCTCTTTCCTCAGATGTTGCAAAAGAAGAAACTCTAAAATAGTTTGCTAAGTTCTTGGACACATGTTTAGAAAGTTTCATGTTAACATCTTGCTACTTCAATCCATATCTCAAATGCCTTGAAGGAGATATTGTCAAAGAAAAGAAGGTTAAATGAGTTTGAGACTATTGCTTTTAATGATGAGTTCAGTGCCATCTTGCTAAATAAACTGACCCCTAAGCTAAAGGATCCAGAAAGTCTCAAATTACTGTGCTCAATAGGAAATAATAATACATTCCATACTTCATTTGATTTAAAAGAAAGTATAAATTTAATGCTTTTTTCTGTGTACAGAAAACATTACAACAAAAATAGCTTTTTACAACGTTCAAAAAACGTTGCTAAAGACCATTTACAACGTTCAGAATTATGTTGCAAACATTGATGTTACCGTAGAGTAGAAAGATATGACAACTTTTTTTAAATGTTGCTTATAACCTTTTTGCAACTTTTTTGAATGTACTAATAACTTTTCGAACCATGCTATAGTAACATGTTGGTTTACATGTTGGATGACACTTATGTATAAAAAGACATAAATATCCTTCCTCTATTCTTTAGTTAAATCAAGATTTTCTAGTCCTATTATAGAATAATTTTGGTTTATTTTTCCTAATAAATGAAAAAGCCAATTATGCTTAGTTTTATCAATGTATTTTTTATCAAAACAATTTTTTAATGTTTTAATTTTATTTTCTAATT
>CAIGRN010201894.1:9006-22432 GCA_903798345.1 Fraxinus anomala | reverse complement strand
TTTGATAGATAAAGTTCTCTAAATTGTTCAACCCTAGAAAAATCGTCCATGTGAGTTCTAGTATTTATAGGTAGGTCAAGAAACAAGTGGACCGAAAAAAAAACATTTAAAACGCGAAATAAAAATTTCTCGTATAAAGCTATCGCTCGAGCGATGAGCCAACAATAGTCGAACGACAGGTTGTCGCTCGAGCAAAGGAGGGGCGACAGTTCAGGGACGATGTTTCTGCTTTTGTAGATTGAGCCAACTCTTGGCGACAGTCCATCGAAAATTCGCGCCGTTTTCCTCCTTGTTCCAAACTCGAAACCCTAGACCTACTAACTAACTTTTGAACTATTTGCACATTACTCCTTGAACTTTTACAACCTATACAATTATGTCTTTTTGTCCACAGAATTTGTCAATTACAAAATCAACTAAAACCTAACATTGGAAATAATCTTCCTTCCCATGTTGTTCCACAAGATTAAATATTTGTGTAGTAATTTACCCTGGTTTCATACAGCTGAAATCATATTGCCCTACTTTCATACGTGTGAAATCAGTGCATTTTAACTCAAAGTCGTAATCTCGGCCAATATAATTTTGGTATCAGAGCTTGCAGGTTATATCACTTCATTTGAAGCTGAGATTTAGAGCAAGAATTTAAAAAAGAGGGCTTTTGTAGAAAAGAAGATGGCAAGTACAAGTAGTTCAAGTGGGAGCTTAAAACAGTCATTCGTTACGATTTTTATGGGCAAAACTATGATTTTTGGTGTGTGAAGATGAAGACTTCATTTTTGCAGTGGATCTATGGGATATCGTTGAAAATGCTTATGAAAAATCTGAAAATGAAGAAGGAATATCGGATGACAAGAAAAAAGAACTTAAGAATGTAGAAAAAGAGATACAAATGCTCTTTCAATACTATATAAAATAGTAGCTGATTCAATTTTTCCAAAAATAATGATGGCAAACGAAGCTAATGAAACTTGAGAGATACTAAGAACAGAGTATCAAGGAAATTTGAAGGTAAGAGCTATTAAACTCCAATCTCTAGAAGGGAATATGAAAATATGAAAATGAAAGACAATGAAAGTGTAGCGACTCAACCTTGCGCCGGAATTGTTATCATATTATACATACTGTCCGCTTTGGGAGAGTTTAGGCCCATCTTACCCTTCACGACTTTCTAACGCGTCCCTCAGGATTCGCGTTTTTTTGTAATGACCCGACCTTGCGTCAGAATCGTTATAATATCATACGTATTGTTCGCTTTGGGAGAGTCTAGGCCCATCTTACACCTCACGACTTTCTGAGGCGTCCCCCAGAATTTGAACCCAAAACCTCTATCATATGGGAGTCTTAAGTTGAATCTTGGTACCAATTGAGCAAACAGAAAATGTTAAAAAAAATTTCGATAGATTCAATGAACTTGTAAATCAAATGAAATCATATGGTGAGAATGTTTCAAACGAAAGAATTGTGGAAAAAACTCTAATTAGTTTGTCGAAAAAATTGATCCACTTGTGATTGTGATTGAAGAAATAAAGGATTTAAAGAAGTTGGAAGTTTAAGAATTGATGGGGTCTTTGAAAGCATTTGATCGACACTCCGAAAAGTCAATTCAGAGTGCATTTCAATCTAAGCTCAATGTTGGTTCTAAAAATGTTGAAACACAACAATATGGTGGTAAATACATGAGTAGAGGTGGAAGAAGTAGGAGATGAAGAGAAGGAATCCAAGAGGTCAATGTAAAAGCAACTTCAAAAGGAGTTTTGATGAAGAAGATTCATCATAAAAGTGTAAAATTTTTAGGAGAAGCAATCATGATGAAAATGATTATCGGTTCAAATGAAAGCCATAATGCCACAACTATAAGAGGTTTGGGCATTTGAAAAAATATTGTAGAGTAAAGAATACCCAACAAGCTAATTGTGTAGCCGAGAAGGAAAGTGAATCAAGCTTATTTTATTCTTCTTTGAGTGCACAAGAATTAAAAAATAATTCATGCTTCTCAAGCTTAAATTGCTCCAAGTATTAAGAAGCTCAATTATTTTTGGATAGTTGATGCACCAATTATATGACCTCAAACGGAAATAACTTCATTTATATGGAGAATACAAATTCAAAAGTGAGATTGGGAAATGGAGATTTAGTAGAAGTGAAAGGAAAATGAGTAATTGGAATGGAAACAAAGAAGGGTTCAAGACTTATTCAGAATGTCATGTATGTGTTGGATTTAGATCAAAATTTACCAAGTGTTGGGCAACTTTTAGAGAATAATTATCCTCTACATTTTGAAAATGATAATTGTGTTATTCGTGATAAAAGAGTTGGAAATTTGCTCATAGCAAGACTGAAAATGAAGAATAGAAGTTTTCATTTAAACTTCAAACATTTGATCGAAAATTTTTCGAATCATAGCTAATTATTCATTGTTATGGCACAAAAAACTTGGTCACTTGAACTTTCAAGGAGTGAAATTATTATAGCACAAAAATATGGTGCAAGGGCTTCAAAAAATTGAAGAAAAATCTGAAATTTGTGAAAGATGTGCACTTGAACGGTGTACCGTCAACCGTTCCCAAAAGGAGTAGCTTAGAGGGCAAAAAGGCCACTTGAATTAGTTCATACAGATGCATGTGGACCTAAGCATACATCATCTCACTCCCAAAATAGGCACTTCATTCTCTTTATTGATGATTTTACAAGAATGAGGGTTTATTTCATGAGACAAAAATCTAAAGTTTTTATGATCTTTAAAAAATTCAAGTTTTTTTTGTTAATAAACAAAGTTGTCATTTTATAAACGTTTTGAGAAGTGATAGTGATAAGTGCAAAATGCAACTTTTGTATGGTTGTACATGAAAATTTTGAAAAGGTCATGAAGGAAGAGTGTTGGAAAAAAGCAATGGAGAAAGATATAGAAGTTATTGAGAAAAATAAAAATTGGGAGTTAGTTGAAAGGCCAAAAAAGAAAGATGTGATAGGTGTAAAATGGGTCTACAATGTGAAGCATAATTCAAATGGATCATTCAAGAGAGATAAAGCAAGAATAGTTGTGAAAGGGTATGCACAACAGTCCGAGATCGACTATGGTGAAACTTTTGCACCAGTAGCTTGCTTAGACATCATAAAAGCACTTATAGCTCTTGCAGTCCAAACGGGATTTTTATTGTACCAACTTGACGTTAAATCTGTTTTTCTAAATGGAGAACTAAAAGAAAAGGTGTATGTTGAACAATCTCAAGGTTTTGCTGCAAAGGGAGAAGAAGACAAAGTGTATAAGCTAAAAAAAAAAAAAGCTTTGTATGGGCTCAAACAAGCACCGAGTGCTTGATATACTCAAATTGATGGTATTTTCAGTAACATGGATTTTGCAAAAAGCAAAAGTGAGCCAACCTTGTATATGAAACATTGAGGTAACATCAATATATTTATTATTGCATTATAGGTTTCTGATTTGGTATTTATCAAAAACAATGCAAAAATGATTGAANAAAGTGAGCCAACCTTGTATATGAAACATTGAGGTAACATCAATATATTTATTATTGCATTATAGGTTTCTGATTTGGTATTTATCAAAAACAATGCAAAAATGATTGAAGAATTTAAAGTTGATATGATGAAAAGATATGAAACGAATGATTTGAGGCTGTTACATCATTTTTTGGGTATGGAAATATATCAAGATGGAAATGAAGTGTTTATTTCTCAAATGAAGTATGTTGAAAAAATTCAGAATGTTTGAATGTGAAAGTGTTGAAAATTCACTTGTTTGTAAAGAGAAATTGATGAAAGATGATGGAGAAAAGAAAGTGGATGAAACTCTTTATAAAAGCTTGATTAGAAACTTGCTTTATCTTACTGCTACAAGGTCAGTTATCTGTATGCCGCAAGTTTACTTTCAAGGTTCATGAATAGTCCAACCATAAGTACCTTGGTATCGGTAAAAGAGTTTTGAAATATATAAGGGGGAAAATAAAGTTTGGGATCAGATTTGAGAAGAAGTTGGAAGTAAAGTTAAAAAGGCTTTTGTGATAGTGATGGCGGAGGTTGTGTTGATGATATAAAAGCACCTCCGATTATGCATTTTCTTTTGGTTTTGATTTTTTCGTAGTTATCCAGTAGCAACAAACAGTTGCTCAATCCTCAACTGAAGCTAAGTATATGCCAGCCTCAACTGCAACTTCACAAGTCATTTGACTAAGAAGAATTTTAGAAGATATTGGGGAGAAGCTACATCAATATTTTGTGACAACAAATCAGTTATTGCAATGTCAATAAATCCATGTTTTCATAGCTGAACAAGACACATTGCAATCAAGTATCACTTCATTCGAGATGCAATTAAAGATGGAGGAGTTGAACTCAAGTATTGCAAGTCCAAAGAAAAAATTGATGATATCTTCACAAAGGTACTTTCAACATCAAGATTTGAAAAATTCAAAGAAGCACTTGGAGTCCAAGAAAAACACATTAAGGGGAGAATTTTATATGTAATGTGTGTTAGGTATTTAATGTAATTGGCAAGTCTGTGAACAAAAAGGACTAAAGTTTATATGTTGTAAAAGTCGAGGAGTTAGTTGCAATTAGTGAAAGTTGTGATATTTTAGGTCTAGGGTTCGAGAATGGGAAAGAAAGAAAAACGGTGCGGATTTTCACTAGACTGTCGTCAAAGTTTGGCTCAAGTGTCAGAAATAGAAACTTTATCACTCGACTATTACCTCGCTCGAGCGACAACTTGTCGCTCGACTGGCGCTCATCCCTCGCTCGAGCGACAGTGTCATCCGGGAAATTTTTAATTTATTTTTTAAAAGGCTTTTTGTCTGGCACATTCATTCCTTAACCTACATATAAATATCCAAACGCCACATAACGATTTTCTAAAGTTGATCATTGAGCAAATACTTAGTTATTTATATTTTTTCAACCTTCATTATTCATTGTGAATTTTTTCTTGGCAGTGAGAAAAATATCATATCCAAAATTCAAATACCAAATTGCTGCTTCTTTCATATCTGTCAGAGTTTCTGAAGATCAAGAGAATGTGGCTGTAGTTCTAGTCGTTGAAGAACACGGTGTTCTTCATGCATCCACAGGAGATAGACTATTTCACAAAATTAGGAGTTGCTGCAGGAGAACGCAATCTAGGAGAGCTTTGGAGCAGTTGGGAATTGGTACAGGAGCACAGAATCTAGGAGAGTCGTTGGAATTACAGTCAGAAGATCATATAGTATGTGTCGTCGTCTAATTTTGTAGACTGTTAGTTATAAATCATTTACATTGAATTGTTGACTAGCAAAGTGTCTGGAGTTTTTGCCCAATTAGATTTTTCCGTGATCAATTCTGTTTATTTATTGCTTTCATAATTGTTGTAATTTAAAATAGAAAAATATGAATTGCATGATTAACCATCTAAAAAATAATTAATAGTGACTTGTTGCTATTTAATTGTAAAGTAATTTTAATTTCGCATAATCACCTATTCACCCTCCTCTAGGTGTTGTTAGGGTTGAGCTACGTATTTTCAATTGGCATCAGAACCTTAATTTGATTCCTGGCCCTTAATAAATTCTAAATGAGTCAGTCATTGTCTGTGCCTCCGTTTATCGACGGAAGCAACTATGCTTATTGAAAAATTCGAATGAGAGCCTTCCTTAAAAATTTGGATGAGCGTATTTAGATTAGCGTTCAAATTGGGTAGACTCCACCTTCAACTACTGTGCTGGTGTAGTTACACTCACTGATATTTCATTATAGACTAAAGATGACTTAGCTAAGTGTAACTGGAACAGTAAGGGCATTCATGCCCTGTTCATAGTTGTGTCTGCTAAAGAGTTTAGGAGAGTTTCGATGTGTGAGACTGCTAAACAAGTTTGGGACATCTTAGAAACCACACATGAGGGAACTAAAATGGTTAAAATTTATAAACTGCAGATGTTAACCTCTAGGTTTGAAGAAATTAGAATGAATGACGATGAATCGTTCGATAAATTCAATGCGAAGTTGAATGACATAGTTAATTCGAGTTTTAACCTAGGTGAGAAGATTCTTGATTCCAAAATTGTTAGAAAAGTCCTTAGATCTCTACCTGAAAGGTTTAGACCAAAATTCACTACGATTGAAGAAAGTAAGAATTTAGATGCAGTTAAAATAGAAGAACTCGTATGATCACTTCAAACCTATGAACTCACTGTTTCTCAAACTAAAAAGGTTAAATCTATACCATGAACACTGTTAGAGAATAAGAGAGTAAGTCTACTGATGCTGAGATGCTTAGGGATGACGAAATAGCTTATTTCGTTAAAAAAAATTCAGAAGGTGATGAGGAATAGGAGAAAGCCTCAAGAATGGAAAAATGAAGTTCCTAATAAATTCTCGAAAGATAGACGTGAAACAAATAACTCTAGGACTCCCATTAAGAAAACTTAAATCTGTTAGATACCATGAATGTCAGGGTTACGGTCACTATAGGAATGAATGTCCTAACTTGAAAAAGAGTTCAAATAAAGAAAGACGTAAGGGTTTAGCAGTGACATTGAGTGATGATGAATCTGATTCGAGTGCTCAGAGTGATACATCTGGTGGTGAGGATGAACAAAATTTCATGGCCTTCACATCAATAGCTACGATTGAATCTGATAAGGAGATTGATAACGTTGAAAGTGATGAAGATAGTGAAAAATTCGAGGAAGAATCTGAGGATGAACCTGATATTCACAAATCTTATCATGAACTATTTGAAGAGAGTCTTAAAATTAAAAAAGTCAATAAAGCTGTACTGAAAAAGGTAAATGATCTTGAAAGAGAAAAAGAAAAACTTATAGGTGAGCTTCAGGACTCTACCAAAAATCTGAATGAGTTGAAGCTTGTTAATGAGAACTTGGAAGCCAAAGTTAAATCCTTAACAAGTGATCTTGAAAAATCTAATGCTCAACTCCAATCTTTCATGAGTGGCACGCAGAAACTTGATAATATGTTGGGGATGAACAAGCCTACCGAAAATGGGTATGATCTGGGTTATGTTCATAATGGTAATACTACTGCAAGTACATCCAAGACCACATTCGTCCCGGCCACCAACAAAGCTCGGTATACTGTTAATCTTGAACCCAATGGCACAAATGCCTTCGGATCAAGACTTTCTAGACAACGTAGGATCACTCGTCCTACATTTCGACAACAACCTTCGAACAGATTTGAACTTAGGTTTATTCTCACCCTTCACCATTGTGTGGCTCTGAGACACACAAAACCCAAATGTCGTAAACTTGTGACTAGAAGAAAAATTCAGGAATTCTCTAGCAAGGTTAACTTCCTCGCTAATCAGGTTAACCACTTAACTGAGATAATGAATCGGTTAACAAGAATCACTTCTACTTCTAAGAAATTTTAGGTTAAAAAGAGTGACTTGGAAGGTCGTGAGATTGATCATGCTCTTAAAGGTAAGAGCATCCATAGTTCTCCTTGATTAGTTTCTTATGTGCATGCATATGCCGTTCATTGAGTCCATTCATTCGTGCATGTATCTCACTTATTTGTGTTTTATTTTTATTTCTGTTTGTATTTATTTTCTTTAGGTATTGATATTTTTTATTTTAAAAAAATGTTTTTGGGTTCTAGAGAGTTTATGGTACTCTTAAACATTGCATTTGTCACCAAGTGTGCATTTATCTGTTCTGTAGTGTCATTTTCATTATATGGTTCAGTTTAACGTGGAGTATTGAGTATAAGTTTCTTCATGTACAATCTGCACAGCACATATTGTGATCTTGTGAATGAGTTTGGATCGCATGTGTGAGATTTGGGATGACTGTCATCTGTTGGTAAGGTGACCTTGAACGTGAATTGACCTACATTTAGATGACCTTAGCTTATGATGCATCTCCCTGTGTTATTTAAACAATTTTTTATATTAGTTTGGTTTATCTTATAATTTTGTTCGAAACCTATTTGACTCGAGTAATTAAGCATGCGGGGTTTCTCATAATATGGTGCCTATAGTCAACTAACTTGGGTTAACCTATCTAAAGTTCGTTACATGGGTCAATTTGGTCGCTTAATGGATCAGAGTCTGCACATAAGATGCATATTTTGAGAAAAGCGACATAAAAATTATATGCTCAAATTCAGGGGGAGAAAAGAAAAATATTTATGTAATTGAGCTCGTTTTCAGGTCCTAAAAATCTTATGGGTTTGACTTTTATCAGTAAGGAAAATAATTATTTAACAATGATGATCGCGTGTCATTTCTCATTAATTTAAGGTTTGGAGTCATATTCACAAGAAAACAGTGGCCTTATCACACGTGAGTCACTTATACACTCTACTTCGATTGAACTTGAGTTGAGTACGTGGGATTTTATTTCATCTTATGGATAATGCACTACTTGTGAACACATGCATGTGTGAGTTCATCTGTTTATCAAGGGCTTAATTCATTTATAAAAAAGGCCATTTTTCTTAATTTTCAATAATTCAGTGCTATTTTTGTCAAAGAGTTTTCGCCAGCTTATCGCTGAGCCACGTTCGAGCGAAAGAAGCAAAGGATGACTCGCTTGCTTATCGCTCGAGCAACATGCCGTATTTTTGAATTTTAACTTTTTTTTCAGGGTTTTACGTGAATTTTCTCATTTTCTCCTTCAATTTATCTCAAATCTTATCCCACCCATATAACATTCTTGCTTTCCCCACTCTTTGTACATCCCAAATCATACATTGGTGGTGCCATTTCATCAATTCAACGAATTTAAAAGGTAAATAACTAAGAACTTGGTTTCTTTCCATTTTTGAAAATTGTTTTGGGAGTTTTCAACTTTTGGACATTCTTCCTTCATTTTTTTGGCTCTGCATTACATGATTTTGTCATTATCATAGTGTCATCACTTATTGCACAATTTTGCAACAAATATTTTCTTTGGGTAATTTTCCCGCAAATTTTCCATGTGTGTTTTTGCATTTGTCGCCTTTTAAATGTCTATTGGTGGAATTGGGTTGGTCTTTGGTGCTTAATTGAGGGTTGTTGTATGGCGTATTGAGGTTGTGGAGATGAGTATGTTTTCTTTCAATCTTGGGCGTGTGTTTTTGGTATTTTTGGTCCATTTTTGGCACAAGTTTTGGTTGAGGTGGTGTTTGCATTTGTTATCTTGCACTTGCTCACGCTACTTGGCAGTTACATTGTTTTCGGTGTTGGCACCGCGAAGAGTTGTCACGTCACTGTGGCATGACATCACGACACGCGTCATGTCTTCACATGACCTACGTCTAGGCATCACTACTCTAGGGAACGTTACATTTACCCTCTCTTGCCTCGATTTGCGTGCTTCATGCGTCTCATACATATCATGCATCTCTTGCATATCATATCGAGGCATTGACACATTGGTTTTACACATTTCAGATGCCGTCTAAGAGAGCTCGTACTGCTGCTTAGTTTTTGGGTTACCCCTAATCATTTTGTGACAAAAAGGTGGAGTAGATATACTTTTGATGTATCTAGATTTTAATGGAGTAGATACTTTTGATGTATCTATCTATTTTGCTTTAACATGATGTATCTTAAAACAAACTAGACTTTAAGGCATTATATGATAATGTGAGTATTTCAGTAATTGCTAGATTAAGTTTTTGATGTTTTGCAGTATCATTGTTTCGTTTTGGTATGTTGGTTGTATTGATATTATAGCTTAATTAAGCATATGATATGACACTGAAAAATGAGTTATGAGTTAATAACTGCTTCATTCATTTTTACACTTAGCATTGTTTGATTAACTGCTTAAATTAGTTTTACTCTAATTACTGTTTCACATACATTTTACACTTGGTACTTGAGTTGTATATTTCAGGAACCATGTTTTGATAAAAGAAAAGTAGAACTCGATCAAGACAGTTATTGTTTGTGTCAATTTTTTAGTCTGTATTTTATTTCACTACTGCCTTGACTTTGGATTGTAGTTTTGTCACAGAATGTCAATAGAGGAGCTTATTAGGTATTTAATGTAATTGTGAACAAAAAGGACTAAAGTTGATGTACTGTAAAAAGTCAATGAGTAGTGTGCAATTAGTGAAAGTTGTGATATTTTAAGTCTATGGTTGGAGAATGGGAAAGAAGGAAAAACGACGCGAATTTTCGCTAGACTGTAGCCAAAGTTTGGCTCGAGCGTCAGAAACATAAACTTCATCACCCGACTGTCGCCTCTCCTTCGCTCAAGCGACAACTTGTCGTTCGACTGCTGTTCATCCCTTGCTCGAGCGACAGTGTCATCCGATAAATTTTTATTTCGTTTTTTAAATGCTTTTTGTTCGGCTCATTCATTCGCTAACCTACATATAAATATCCAAACGCCACAGAACCGTTTTACAGGGTTGAACATTGATAGAAACATATTCTTTGAGAACATCTTCATCTATTTTGCTTTCAACTTTCACCTTGTTATTGGTGATAAAAACATCAGATTCATAATCCAAATACCAAACAACTGTTTCCTTCATATCTGTTAGAGTTTCTAAAGATCAGGGGAAGGTGACTAAAGTTCCAGTCGTTGAAGAACACAGTGTTCTTCTTGTATCCACATGAGATATACGATTTCACAAAACTAGGAGTTGCTGCAGGAGAGCGCTATCTAAGAGAGCTTTAGAAATTGCAGCTGTGAGCTGGTGCAGGAGTACAGAATCTAAGAGAGCTGTTGAAATTACAGTTCGGAGATCAGATAGTACGTGTCATCGTCTAATCTGGTAAACTATAAGTTATAAATCGTTTAGAGTGGATTGTTGACTGGTAAAGTGTCCGAAGTTTTTATCCAATTGGATTTCTCCGTAATCAATTCTGTGTTATTTATTGATTTCATAATTGCGGTAATTCAACATAGGAAAATATGAATTGCATGATTAACCATCTAGAAAATAATTAATAGTGACTTGTTGCTATTTAATTGTAAAGTAATTTTAATTCCACATAATCACATATTCACCCCCTTTAAGTGTTGTTAGGGTCGAACTACATATTTTCATTTTGAATACTAGTATTGTGTTGTCAATGGTTAACAACTCAATATCTATAAATTTATATATATAAATCACAAATCAACAATCCGTAAATTTTTATATCACCAATCAATCTATAAAAATGTACTAAAAGCTTAAAAAAAAATTATAAAGATAAGAGAGGGTTCACAAGTCACAAGTGCCAACGTATAGAGCGAAGCCACGGAGTCGATGGTGGTCTGGCTGAGACATGGACGGTGAAGCACAGTGGAAGCCTAAAGGTAGTTGACGTTGGCTAGAGCCGATGAAAGTCGAACGAGATTTTAGATTCGGGAAAAAAGCGAGAGAAGAGGGAGGGAGAGAAGTGGCCAACAATTTTGGATTTGCCAATTTTAACCTTGTTTGAGAAATGGGCCAATAAAATTCAGAGGCAGTGGACTTATAAAGCCCAATTTTTAAAGATGCCCAATTTTATTTATATTTTTTAAAAAATCCAAAAATAATTCCCACCAGCAAAGTAAGCACGGGCTCCCGCCAAGCCTCGCGGGCTGATGCATTACCTCATTTTCGTGCACAGGCTTATGAAATGGTGGATGTATTAGCTTCCTAATAAAGCTTCATTGTTTAGAATCTTCTAGAATTTGCAAGTGCTATTCAGTCCTGATTCTTCAAGCACAACTTCTCTAGCTTAAGCCATAGTTTGGTGGGTTTTTTTTTTGGAAAAACGTTGTTTTAAATAGTGATTTTATAGAGAAAGTATGGTTAAAAATAAGGAAAATATTTTGGATTTACGTATAAAATATTTTATTGTATGAATGTGTGGTTGAAAATGAGTACGTAGAAAAAAGAGTTCTGGAACTAAATATAAACAGGGACTTATTAGGCAGCTTAATACAAAAGTAAAGACTTTTCTTATTTGTTCATGAGTTTAACTTATTCTAAATTTGTGTTACACTTCATAATTATATCTCGTTATGTAAAAACTCATTAGAGACGAAATTCGACCATTAACTAATATAAAAAACAACACATATTTATGATGTTAGCAAGGCCATTCTATATTCAAATTATTCGAGTTCAAAATAATATACATAAAGTAATTATTCGTCGTGGAGTAACACAAAAGTCGCCATCAACGAAAAAATTGTGCACCGTTTGCTGTTGAGGAAATAGAAAAAAACAGGTTTATGTTTGTGGTGGAACAATATATTATTTTATGTAAAAAATATATTAAAACTCTATTTATGTAATTTTAGTTAAGCCTATTTAAGTAAATAATAAATACTTAAAATTATGGTGTACTTAACAAATCATAGTGATATAATTATCCATGGTAAAAATAAAAAAGTCACAGGTGACAATATAATTATCCATGGTAAAAAATCATCGATATGATGGGTTGAAAAAAATGGTCAAAATAAACTATATCAATTTTGTGTAGTTTTTAAATCGGTACCAAAAAAAATTAATAAAGTCGATTTTCTCAACCTCTTGTAAATATTGCCATCCAAAGAGGCTCAAAATCGATAATTAAAAAAAAAAAAAAAAACTCCAGGTCCTAAATGTTTGTCTTGCAAAGTTCTGGCACTTTGGTTGGAAAATTAGATGATCTCGGATAATTGGTAAAATATGAGAGAATAATGGTCAAACCCGACCCGTACATTGACTCGGACAGTGTAGCGGGTCAATGGATCAGTGGTTCGACCAGTGACCCGATAGTTCAACTGGCGGGTCAATTCATGTCAAATATATTATTAACTATTTTTATTGAATAATAAAATTTTGACATTTTCTACCATAAATAATTTAACTTTATGTTATTTAAATGACTATAGATTAATCTGCATGTCAAAATTAAATAAATTCTAGATCATATATAGTAAAATATATATTTGAAACGATAAATCATATCAAACCCAAATTGAAGACTTTTCAAATTGTACCTATTCAGATCACAAGTTATGCATAAATCAACTCTGACCAAAATAAATGATAAAATGGTAGTCATATCCACAAAACAGAACAATCCTTCACAACATCCACGAAAAATCTAAATTCAATTTAAATAATCCTCAAAACCTGCCTTTGCAAAAGACATAATCCTCCAGAAGTTATAAAGTTTAGATATAGAGGATTTTTCCAAAAATCTACTACTCACATGCAATCAAATATGCCTGTGAACACAATGCTAAAGCACTAAGGGTCCATTTGATTGTAAGAAAATAGGTGGAAAGAAAATGAATTTCAGGGCAAGTGATTGTCTAGAAATTGTTTTGCAGGAAATTGGAAATTAAGTGTATTTGATTGGTATAATTTTTCACACAGAAATTTTTTAAATTTTGTGTTCGTTTGACTTTGTTTTATATGAAAATCATCCATTTAAAGTGATAATTTTTTCCATAATTGATTATAAAATTTGTTTCCATTGCGAAAAAGTAAAAAAAAAAAAAAA
>CAIGRN010201888.1:0-12083 GCA_903798345.1 Fraxinus anomala | reverse complement strand
TCTTCTCTTGAAGGTAAATAAATTTTATGATTTGGTTGTACTTAATATTATTTTATCACTTATTATGTCATAATAAATCAAAGGAAATTTTGTCAAGATCAATCTTAAATAAACAAAATAATTTAGTCGATCTTAAAGAGTAATAGTGTTTATTGACGAACTTAACCGTCAAAAATGTTGATAAAAAGCCCGATAAAAAGAGAATGTATCGTTGAAAAATAATGAATAGTTTTGGGTTTACAAGTATAATTATTTTATTGAAAGAATGTGTAGTTGAAAATGAATTTGAAAAAAAATAAGTTTTTAAAGAATGTGGATCAAATAAAAGTGTAACAATTGTTATTATTACACAAAATAATTTTCATTAACACCTATATTCGACAATTGACATATTAACATAACAAATACGACGGGAGTTACTTATGTTGTGAAAGTTAAATAACTTTTTAAAATCATCGAGCCAATCAAGAAATGACACGGGACTAACAAGACTATTGAAGACCCACGATTGTAATTAACTCACCTAGAAGAGTAATAAACGGCCTCAACATAGTCCCTAAATTGCAGATACTTGTATTGATAAGAGGAAGACGCACACACCATCACGGTAACGATCTGGAGACTTGGTATAGCTATAAGAATTGTTACATAAATTGTACATGGTGTTAAGTGGAGCCATATTTATTTCATCGAACCTCTCTCCAAGACAGGTTTCACACGTGAAAAAAAAAAAACTTGGGGGCCTACCACAAAACCCATTTCAGAGATAGGAGTTGTTTCCGAAGTCATCCATCATTCTTATATATCTATCACACCATAAATCTATCCCTATTAAAATTTTAAAATTTTCAAAAAGTAATTTATCCACATTAAATTTCAATATAATATTTATTAAATTCATTTATTTAAACATTATATATCCACTTCGCTTTTATAAAGCTATCTCACCTTTTATCTCTTAGATTAAAATAATAGTGAATGAATAATAGTTTAACAAATACCGGATGGACACATATCGAATTTGCAACACATACCGAATTTGTAACTGACAGAAATACCGTATAAACATATAACGGACACTAGCTAATTGAATGTTAGTCAAACTATTACAAATCAAATAATTTATTAATTACAATAAAACACAACAAGTAGTCTAAATTGCTTTTTAAAAAAATTAATCAAATGAATCAAGGTTTGTGTGAACACAGTTTCCTTAAAACAGATTCGTCTCCTCACCATAGGTGTTTGAGGTTTAGTTCGAACGTTTGTTTCTCATGTTACAACGGAAAAATCAGTAGAGTCTGAGCACTGTAGATACTACTCCGACGAACTGACTTAGTATCTGAACACTATCACCAAAATCTTAATAGAAAATAAATTTTGTATGCAGACTGGAAATTTTTTTTCTTTTTATGAAGAAAAATAATTTTCTTCTTGTGTATGCAATGGAAGAAGATTGCTGAATAAATAGACTGTAATAAAGAATTAATATCCAAGAGTTATGTTATTAACCACCATTAATTCGATTGTTAATCTCTCCATTAACACAGACATAAGTACATTAGTTTCAAGAGTTAAAAGAATTTGAAAGGTTTTAGGAAAAATAAAATAAAGACAAAACGTGGACCCTCCTAAAAGTCAATTTTTGGTCAATTCGGTTCGACATTCATTTACGCAAGTCGAGCCCGTACACAAGTTCAAGTTTCAGAGCCTCTTTCGGTTCATGATTTGTACCCTCACTGCGCACGCACGTGGAGAGAGCCTCTATGCTTATGATTACACACTTCTAAAGTACAATCATATTTAATGTAGTCATGCATTTATCTATTTTCGTATGTGGGATAACTTTAAACTAGTTTACTTCAACATAAAACATTTTCTAATGTGTTACTTTGAGTTTCAATTTTCTTTCACCCGATCATCATTTTTGACAAATAAATATATGATTTCAACGTTCTCACGAAGGAGAACACAAATCAATTTTGATCTTCCAAAATAATCAAATGGATATCACTCAAAATTTATGTCAAAGTCAATCATTGTATTCATTTTTTCCAACAATATCTACTCATATTATAATTTAAAAATTTTAAAAAAAGTACTATATTCATCCCATTACAAGTAATATTAACCTTTTCAGAATCCAATGATGAATTGTATAAACCAAAATTAGTTTTCCATGAAAATGCTAAATCATTCCTATAATTATCAAAATTAATCATTCTCTATCCAATATTTTCAAATTTCCCATATACAATGGAAAAGTAATAAACAAATTCCTAAAAAATGTAACCTTCAATACACCAATTTCACTACAATCAACAAAAATTTTAAGATGAAATTCTCAGATTCACCATTTATCCAACATTTTAGGTCTAGAATTGATTACAATATGAATTTGATCAAATAATTTGATCAATATGAATTAGATCAAATGATTTGTCAAACACTTGAACAAAAATAAAGTTATCAAGATAGCAAAAAATTTACATGAGCGGTTGATATTGGGCTAACCATAGACAAAATCACTGTGCAAACATTCAGCATTTCATGTCAGGCCCTGATCAGACAGCACCAATGTGTTCCTCGATATGAATTGAGCAATAGCAACAAAGTACCTGTCAACATTTTTTTCGACTTCCATTTTGTAATTAACAAGAGCACACAAAAATAATCAAGGCAAGGAACAAATTTGTATTTTTCCTTTTTAATAATGTATTTAAAGAAAGTAAAAATAAAACCTACTAATTACAGATTTGCTAGTAAATAATTTCAATGTATGCATAATGGAAAAATATGATTTTATTTTAAATTTATTTTTTTGTAACAGAAAGCCAAAATTAAAACAATGAAAGAAAAATCCTTCTTTTGTCAACAAATTTTCTTCCTTTGAGATGTCACTGTGGTTGGTGAAATTTTGGGTGGTTGATGTAGAACAACTTGCTTTGAATTATATGGATCATTTGGACTTGAAGAAAGCTAAGAAGGAAGCTAGGAGACTGTAATAAACAGCATCCATTTATACGTGTTTTTTTTTTTAAAAAAATTCCTGCATATTTAATTGGGTTGTGTTTTAAGTGTAATTTCTTAATTTGGCCTTGTTAGGGTTGTCATGTAACCTATTCAAAGGCCTCTTAAACCACTTGGAGATTTAATTTTTCAGCCGTCAATTTTATCAAAGATAATTTCTTCTATTTTCCTAGTGATTTCCAGTTTTATTGGAGTTAGCGTTTGCTAATCCAATTCCATGCACCTTTCACTGCGCCAAAAGGTATCGGAATAGTGATTTGATTGCCTTGATGGCCAATAATGGAGATGGAGGAGAAGAGACCAACGACGTTGTTCGTGGACAGGAAGATATTTGGAAAACAATTGAGAAGCAAATGCAGCATATGGCGGAATAACATCAATAGATAACAGAGTTCGAGATATGCTTGTCATATGGGATTCAATGTTGAAATTATTGTTCAAAAATCAATAAAAAATGTGTGGAACAAAAAAATGGAATTGAGGGCTAAAACTTTGGCCTGCGATCGCATAGACCATAGATGCATGTAGTCGCATGTTTGCTTGTAGGGCTTGTACGCCCTGCCATTGAACAACCTACGCGGTCGCATAGAGTTAAAAACAAATTGTTGGCTGATTTTTTCAAACTGAAATCTGGTGCCATTTTGGATAAAAAAATCGCCACTCTTCATCATGTTTAGCACCATTTCGTGTAGCATTGATTGAGATCTATAAATAAGATGTCTAATGATCAATACAATTTAATTGAAAACCAATTTTTAAGATATCATATTTCATTCCAAAAAGAGAAAAGACCAAAAACTCTCTTCTTTCATATTCAAAATTCTAGTTTTGTGTTCTTGAGTTTTGAAAGAATTACAATGGTGCGTAAGTGTTTATTCTTTTTCAAGGCTTGATAAATCCTTCAAACCATTTGCCAAGTGTCCCTTTAAGCATTAAATTCAATTCGAGAGGGAGCAAATATTGTTTGAGGACAATGATTACGTGTTTGAGCTTTCAACTTTTATTCTGATTTTTTTATTATATTGTTTTGTCTCTTTTCCAACCCCTTGTGTGGAAGCATTAATTCAAACAATCTCAAACAATATTTCTGCAAGGGAGAATGAAACCACCATGGCTATGATCAAGTTGATGAATTAAGACCTTATTCGTTTGGACCGTTTTGATGGAACGAATTTTACAAGGTGGCAAGACAGTTGAATTTTCTCATAACGACGTTGAAGATCTTCTACATTCTTGATCCAGAACTGGCACCACTTGCAGATCCAACGGATGAAGATACCGAAGCCGTAAGAATGGAGAGACAAAAACGTCAAGATTATGAACTCATATGCCGCGATCATATTCTCAATGTGTTATCCGATCGATTGTATGATCTCTACACCAATACATCATCGGCAAGAGAAATATGAAATGCTTTGGAAAACTAGTATAAAGTCGAAGAAGAAGGTACAAAGAAATTCTTAATACCAAGGTAATTTGATTTTAAATTCCTTGATAACATTCACCTCCTTCCCCAAGTACATGAGTTACAAGTTCTTGTCAACAAGTTGAAGGCGGTCAAAATTGAAATTCCTAAATCTTTTCAAGTGGGAGCAATTATTGTGAAACTCCCGGAGACTTGGAAATGATATCAAAAGAAAATAATGTATAGTTTCGAAGATTATTCTTTGGAACAAGTGCAAAAAATCTTCGAATTGAAGAAGAATCAAGAGTAAAAGATAAGAATGGTAATTCTTATGAAGGCAATTCAAAAGCCAATGTCGTAGAGAAGACCGAACCTTCAAATAAATCCAATGCGAGAAAACCTTCTAAAATTTTTAATAAGTTTAAGAAGAAGACCAAGGGATGTTGCTTTGTATGTGGGAAACCCGGACATTATGCAAGGGATGTCGACACCGAAAATAAAACAACTCCGAAGAAAAAATGAACTCCATCAAAAAAGACAATATTGTGGCGACCGTAAGCGAGATAAATGTAATCAAGGGAAAAATTCATGGTTGGTAGTATGATACATGTGCAACTGTACACATATCATATGATAAGTCTTTATTCAAGACTTATTATGAAGTATATGGAGATCAAGAGATTCAAATGGGTAAGAAAGGCCGCTCCAAAGTAATTGGAAAAGGAAATGTAGAAATCATCTTCACTTTCGGGAAAATCGTTACTTTAACAAATGTATTACATGTTCCTGAAATGAATAGGAACTTAGTTAGTGGTAATCTCTTAAGAAAACCAGGCAAAAAAAAAAATGTTTATGATTACGGTAAACTTGTACTATCTCTAAATGAGAAATTTGTTGGAAATTGCTATTTTAGTAAATGAATTGTCAAACTTTGTTACCGCTGACAAGTTAAATAATAATAAAGTTGAGTTTGCTTAGTTGATTGATTCAATTACTTTATGGTATGCTAGATTAGGTCACATAAGTAAGAATACCATGAAAAGAATGCTAAAATGTGTTAAATGTGAAACATGTGTAGAATCTAAAATGACTAAGAAGCCTTGTTAAAGTGTAAATATGACTTCTAATATTTTATAATTAATTCATACTGACATATGTGAATTAAATGGTATGTTAACTAGAGGTGAGCATATGTATTTTATTACCTTTATAGATGATTACTCTAGATTTGTTTATTTAATAAAACATAAATATGAAACTTTTGATATGCTTAAAGTATATAAAAATGAAGTAGAAAATCACTTAAGTAAGAAAATAAAAACTTTAAGAAGTGATAGAGGTGGTGAATATTCTTCTAGTGACTTTAACTTGTATTGTGAACAACAATGTATAATTCATCAATATTCTGCACATAGGGCACCCGAACAAAATGGTGTAGTTGAAAGGAAAAATAGAACTTTAATTGAGATGATAAATACTATGTTAACTTATGTTAAGTTGTCATTTAATTTATGGGGTGAGAATTTTTGAATGCATGTAGGCTATTAAATAAAATTCCTTCGAAATATACAAATATTTCTGAATTGTGGAAAGGAAGGAAACCTAACACTGAATATTTCAAAGTGTAGGGGTGTCTTGCATATTAGAAGAACGCGAACCCTAATATGATCAAGTTGGGTCCAAGAGGCGTTAAATGTGCCTTTGTTGGTTATGCTAGTAATATCAAATCATATAGATTGTTAAATTGGAGACCAATTTAATAATTGAATTAAGTGATGTCGAGTTCTTTGAGAATTCACTATTCTTGGGTAATGAATTAAGAGATACCTACATTGAGATCTCTAGCTCGGGTAGAATACAAGATGAAACATTTCTAAAGATGTTTATGAATCTTATGAACCACGAAGAATCAAAAGAACTCGGATTGAGAAATCTTTAGGCCCGGATGAAATTGACTCTCAACTTATTTCATTTTACTTAGTAGAAGNATGTTTATGAATCTTATGAACCACGAAGAATCAAAAGAACTCGGATTGAGAAATCTTTAGGCCCGGATGAAATTGACTCTCAACTTATTTCATTTTACTTAGTAGAAGAAAATAAGAGGAATGTTGTAAAAACAATTCCTTTCGTTCTACAATTTTTTTGGAAAGATGCAACTAAAGATGAAATTGATTCAATTATATCTAATAATAAATGGGAACTTGTTGATTTATCACCTAGATCCAAACCTATTGGATGTAAATGAGTGTTTAAGAGAAAATAAAATGTTAATGATTCTCTTAATACCTTTAAAACTAGAGGTAAAAGGTATCGACAAAAGGAAAGAATAGATTATTTTGATACATATGCACCGGTAGCAAGAATAACTTCAATTAGGATTTTATTCGCATTAGTTTCGATACATGACTTGCATGTTTCATCAAATGGATGTCAAAATGTCATTTTTAAATGGGGATCTCGATGAGGAGATTTATATGAAACAACTCGAATGGTTTGCTCTACCCGAAAATGAACATCTCAACTTATTTCATTTTACTTAGTAGAAGAAAATAAGAGGAATGTTGTAAAAACAATTCCTTTCGTTCTACAATTTTTTTGGAAAGATGCAACTAAAGATGAAATTGATTTAATTATATCTAATAATAAATGGGAACTTGTTGATTTATCACCTAGATCCAAACCTATTGGATGTAAATGAGTGTTTAAGAGAAAATACAATGTTAATGATTCTCTTAATACCTTTAAATCTAGAGGTAAAAGGTATCAACAAAAGGAAAGAATATATTATTTTGATACATATGCACCGGTAGCAAGAATAACTTCAATTAGGATTTTATTCGCATTAGCTTCGATACATGACTTGCATGTTTCATCAAATGGATGTCAAAATGTCATTTTTAAATGGGGATCTCGATGACGAGATTTATATGAAACAACTCGAAGGGTTTGCTCTACCCGAAAATGAACATAAGGTGTGTAAAATAGTGAAATCGTTATACAATTTAAAACAAGCACCTAAGAAATGGCATGAAATATTTGACTTAGTTATTAATTCGTTTGGTTTCATAAATAATAGTGTAAATAAATGTTTATATTCTAAAGTGTGTAATAAATGTATAATATTTATTTGCTTGTATGTTGATGACATGTTGATTATGAGTAATCAAATGAATGTAATCAAAGAAACGAAACGGTTTCTATGTTCCACATTCAAGATGAAAGATCTTGGACAAAGGGATACCACATTGGGTATTAAAATCACAAAAACTAGTGGGTTTCTACTTGAGTCAATCACACTATATTGAAAATGTGATTAATAAGTTCAAACATTTAAATATAAAATAATTTAATATCCCGCTTGATCCAAGTTTAAAACTTATAAAAGATGATGGAAGAGAAATTGTTCAATTGGAGGATGCAAGTGCTATAGAAAGTCTTATGTATGCAGTTCAATGCACAAAACCAGACCTATCATTTGCAATTAATAAACTTAGTAGGTTTACTAATAATCTGAGTAAGGAACATTGGAAGGCCATTGTAAGAGTTATTGGCTATAAAAACAAGAACTTAGGTCTATAATATTCTAAATTCCCGACTATATTAGAAGGATTTACTGATACTAGTTGGATTTCTAGCACGGGTAAAAGTAAATCGACTTCGGTTTGGATGTTTACTCTTGGAGGAGGTGTTGTTTCTTGGAAATCAAAGAAACAAACATGTATTACACACTTAACTATGGAATTTGAATTTGTAGCATTATCAGATATCAAGAAAGAAGTTGAGTGGCTTAAGGATCTTCTTTATGAGATACATTTGGGATCGAAGAATGTATCTTCGATAACTATCATGTGCGATAGTCAAGCCACATTAGCAAAGGCATACAATGAGGTATATAATGAAAAATCTAGACATATGAGTTTAAGACATAATTACATAAGGAAATTAATCAAAAGTGAAATAATTTCCCTAAATTATGTTAAGTCAATTGAAAATCTAGCGGATCCCTCAACTAAATCTCTAAATAGAGAATTAGTAATATCTACTTCGAGTAGGATGAGATTGAAACTCTTAAAATAAAAGATTCACCAATGATGTCAACCCTACCAGTCATTACTTAACAAGTAAATTCACGAGTTTAAAGGGTAACAACAAGTCATTCGATATGTGAATAGTTTCAACATTATAAAATCTGCGATAACATTATCCTAATAATATAATGTTGGTGGTTACTTAAATGAGGGTTGAACTTTAAGTTCTTAACGAAATTTAGTACCAATGTACAAGTATTTCTAAAAGTAACAAAGATGCTGGAAGAATTTCACCTAGATGAACTTTGATGTAGTGTTGCCTCAATAGAGAGTTGGAGTTTCTCTTTTAAGAGTTCATTGAATAGGATAAGTGCAGCGCTAAGCAATAGTGAGGAATTTAAGAACACGTAATGCTTGCGTGTGTTCAAAACTTTTATGCTACATTTAATTTTGACTTTACTTTGCTTTGATTTACACTATGATTAGATTTAAATCGAAATATATTTAATCCTTATGCATAAGCATTGTACATTTTGAATATGAGATTTTATTGAATATTGAACAAGTGGGGGATTATTGAAATTGTTGTTCAAAAATCAATAAAAAAGTGTGTGGTTTTATGAGATCTTAACCCTTCATTTTGAATATGAGATCTTAAATGAATAGTTGCTTTCGCTAGTTGAACAATTTTCATACCCAAAATGAAGGGTTACTCCAGAAGTTGAACTCGATCAGATTATCTTCTACATTTTGCCCCTAATTGATTGGTTTGACTTTGTTAATTTTAATTATTTTTACCTTTTCAACTTACGGTAAGAACGAACAATGTGGACTTAAATTTATCAAAGAAGAATGATGAAATTGTAAAGACACGTCAAATAAACAAAATAATTCAAAAAGAACTTGTATATTTGCACGATCATGATTGAGTTGCAATTTTGGAGCCTAATCATGAGATGTAGGATACCTCACGACATACATAATTACCAAAAGCTGGGTATGACCACAAAGAGATATATATTTATTTATGGGTTAAATCTATTATACTCTATATTTAGACTTCGTAAAAAATACATTTTGGAATAGTGTGTTGAAATTTTTCATGAAACTTAAACTTTATAACTTTACATAATTGTCAAGATCTTCATGTCAAATCACCAAGAAAAATAATTAACGCGGAACATACCTTGATCTATTGATTTGTATCTTGAGTAATGAATCTGGAATCTTGATCTTTAAATTTTCAATTTAATTGCTCCAAATCTTCTTCTTGATTTTTTATTATGGGTTTATGGATCTTCCTCTACAATATGCTTTCTCTTGTATTCTTGTGTTGATGGGATGACACCAAGAATGAGAATTTCACATATGAATTGGGGGACCATAACCCTATATATAGTTCCATATGTATTCAGCCCATTATCAAATACAAACACTAATGGATCCGATCTCTACACATATAATCCGGCCCACACTTTATTTAGATACCCAAAAGCCAAAACCCAATTACTTAATTCATTATTAGTTCACTTTAATTTTGGACTTAACTTTAAGATAACATTTATACACAGTTAATTACATATGTTGGCACACATGACAAATTAAATAATTTCTCAACAATCTCCTACTTGAACCACATATGTTACCATATAAATGTGTATAACTTTATGAGTTTAAAACTTTTGCTATCATAACCAAAAGTATCTCGAAATAATCTCGTCCATTGATTATATCAATATATGACCAAAGCGATTTTCGTTACAAATATCATAAATAAACCCTCAATTGTCACGTACATTAATACAATCAAATGACACAGATCAAGTGTGGATGTGTAGCATGAAAATTACATGTAATGTGATCCAAACATGCCTATTTCCAATTGGTCCTATTTTATTCTTTAATGAGATCAACCATAAACTTTAATCAGAGAGGAACTGAATTGAATACTTTATATTTGAAATAAATCGAATATCCATAGATAAAAATATGCGTCTAAAATAGACAACATCCAAATACAAACTCCCATTAAACTGGCATATCATCAAAAGATGCAACACCCATGTGAGTATTATGCTCATGAAAGATCTTGGATGGTAGCCATTTAGTAAATGGATGTATGATTATGGAGTTTGTCCGAATATGCTTTATAGAAACCTAGCCACTCTGAATTCTTTCCTTAACATCTAGGAACTTAATGTCTACAAACTTTGATATCATTAAGTTCCTATTGGAATACAAGACTACTATTGTCACATAATAACTAAAGTGGTCTTTCAAATCCATCCAAAATATGCAACCCTGTGACAATATTTTGCAATCATATTCCATTATTATAATCAAAATATCCAATGATCTCCAATTGGTCTGATTTTTCTGAATGTGATCATGTAATCTTTAGTTCTCTATAGATACCAAATAACCTAATGGTTGCTTTCCAAATTTCCATCCCAGACTTAATTAAATATCTGCAAAGCATTTCAACAATGAATGCTATATCCGGATGTGTGAAACCTGAGTATACATTAAATTCTCAATTGCTAAACTATAGGAAATTTCCTGTATTTCCTTTTCTTCAAATTTATCATTGGGGCATTAATTGAGACTTAACTTGTCTCCTTTAATAATATGGGTATCACCTGAGTTACATATCTGCATTTTAAATTTTTTAAGAACTTTATCAATACAACTCTTTTGTGATAATCCAAAAAATATACCAAGAATGATTCTTGTGTATCTATTCCTTAATATAAAAGAGGCATCACCAAGATTTTTCATTTCAAAATTTCACGATATAAATCTCTTGGTTTCATGCAATAAGTATTTCATCAACGTACAATACCAAAAAATATGCTACTCCCACTGAACATGTAGTATACACAATCATCAACCACATTCATCTCACAATCAAACGAGATGATTATTTGATGAAATTTATGATACCATTGACGGGAAGCTTGCTTAAGCCTATTGATGGATTTCTTTAATTTGCTTTAAGCCCATAGATGGATTTTTTTTAATTTGCAAACCATTTTCTTCGAGTCTCCTGACACAAAGTTTTCCGGTTGTACCATATATATCGTTTCATCAATGTCACCATTAAGAAACGCCGTCTTTACATCCATCTGATGTAGCTCAAGGTCAAAATGTGCCACAAGTGCCATTATAATACTGAAAGAGTCTTTCGTTGAAACTAGAGAGAAAGTCTCTTTGTAATCGATGCTTTCCCTTTGAGTAAAGCCCTTTGCAACAAGACGAGTCTTATATCTTTCCACATTACCCTTCGAATCCCTTTTGGTTTTATATATCAATTTGCAATCAATGAGTTTCATACCTTCAGGTAATGAGACAAGTTCGCAGAACGTCTTTGTCTTTCATGGACATTATTTCCTCATCCATAGCATCAATCCACTTTTGAGAATTATTGCTTTTCATTGCTTGATGAAAATTAATAAGATCTTCTTCCATCAATCCAATGCCATCATCATGTTCTTGGAGAAATACTTTATAGTCATTCGGAATTGCGTTTCTCATTTCTTTACCCTTAATGGCATTTGTTCTTGAGGTTGTTGAGTTTGTTCTTCTAGAACAATCTCTTGATTGTGTATAGGGATTTT
>CAIGRN010201887.1:0-11000 GCA_903798345.1 Fraxinus anomala | reverse complement strand
AATTTTTTGAATAATATATATATATTTTTTTGAAAAATGAGTGATTGAAAAAGAATAAATTTTTTTCGATTTTCATATAATATATTTTATTAAAGAATATGTTGATAAAAAGAAAAAATAAAAATGTATTATAATTTAATTGGGACTTAGGGGCCAAACGAGAGTTAATATTTCTAATAACTAGACTAATTAGGTAGGTCGTCGTTAGTGGGCTAGACAATCGAGTCAAACACGATCCTTTCATTATGGCACAACCCCTGATGAATCAAGCCGAGCCACATCAAGCTAATTCCAATTCAATTTTATATTGAGATGGGTTATTGCAGGCTGAATTGTTGTCCAATTTGTAGGGATGGAAATAACATGTCCCCGTATGCTTCCCATTATCTCAAAATTTTATTGTTCTCTTTCTTATGTCAACCACATTATCTTCTTAACCATGCTATTGGGCCGACTCAACGTCCCCCTCCCCCTCCCCCTAGGGGGCGCCACATGCTCCCCATTTCTTGGCTTGGCTTTGAGCATGGCCAAGAAACATTTGCTTTATCTTCCATAAAATAATATTACGTAAACCAATTTTTTTTCCTTTTTTAACCACATATTCTCTAAAAAATACTATTTTAAAAATTATAATTTGAAATAATGGGATAAACGGGGGCTATACTTTCCCACTCTGCCTCGAATGGAGCTAGAATCCCTGTCTTGAATTGTAAATACAATATTGCTTCATGTACACAAGCAAAAGCTATAGAAGACCAACAGAAAAAAACACACACACACACACACACACACACACACACAATGGGGCGGCATTTTTAAAAAAATGCTATTGTGTCGTATGAATACTGTGGCTACAATCATATATTTGGAATTTCAATTCTTGAAAATTCACAAGAGATACCAATTGTTGTCTGGATACTAACATGGAATTAATAAATAATTACATGTTGGCCATGGGCGACTTCCTGATGGTAAATTGCTATTTATGTATTCTTGTAGAAGAATAACATTTAGTGGTTGTTTATTTGCACTTCCTTCTTTTATAATTTTCTGCATCATGAACTGATGAGTACATTCAGATTCAAATCCAAAATCTAGAATTGCATATTCCTTTGAAACAAAGGTACTACTGTCTTTGATAAGCCTCCTCAATAGGTTTAATTTCAGGTCAAGAGTCTAATAGAATAAATAAGTGTCAATGAAATATATTAAGTAATAGAATAAGTAATTGTAAATGAAATATATGAAGTAGTAATGAAATGTATTATGATGAATCAATTTTACTAACCGTAGTATTTATATCTTGTATTTGTATCCATTATAGTTTTCAATTTCTCTCTGCTGTGTAGATTGTTAGTTCCATCATCCTAATATGCACTGCATAACATAATTTAAATTAGTTTTAAATGAATCAAAGTAAAATTATAATATTCAAGTTAGATTGCTTACTTGGATTGATTGTTTAATACCCAATCTATAACTACGGCGTATTTCTCCATAGGATAATCTTCCAAAATATAACTCGTCGTTGAAGATTGTACCTTTTACCTTTTTTTCTCTTCTTAACCTTTCAACATCTACCATATGTTGAGATGTTGAGGCTTCCTTTGGAACTGAAGTTCTATGAATATGAACATCGTGTTGGAGGGAAGCTATAACAGCTTCCATATTTGATTCCCAGTCTGATAATTTATTTAGCATATTGCTATTTTGTTCATCTATGTAAGATCTCACTAAAATCAAACTGGTATCTACGTAATTTTGCATGCTAGATTGCATATCTTGGTAGTATTGATGTTGCCACTATAGTTGTTGAAAGTGGTATTCCTGCCATTTTTGCTGTTGTTCAAATAATTGTTGTTGGTTGCGAAGAATTGCTTCGTAGTGGCTTTCCTGTTGTCTTTTTTATTCCTCAACAATGTTTGTTTTCAAATTGTTGTACAAACCTGATACATCTGATACTACATGCTGCCTATATTCATTCAACATCTCTTTCATTTCTTCTCTAGTTACATAATTGGAGCCAATGGAAGTAGAACTTAAGCAAGCTCCAACTGAATTATATGTCATAGGATTAGGCATGTTGTCAGTGGTATTTGGAATTTGTTGTGCTACATTGTTAATATCTCTATTCAAAATAACATCTAGTTTACTATGATTATTGTCTTGCGGTAGTGAAAGAGTTGTGTACCACATCGTTTGCAGTTCTTCTTCAGCACGTTCTAAGATTGCAATTACTTGAATCTGTAATTGAAATACTTAAATGATTTGTCGTGGCTTTTGTGTGAAGAAAGATAAAGAATTATAATATTATGAATGTAATAAATGAATATAATTAAATACTTTTAATACCTTTTTGTTATGAAAAAATTGCTTAACTGTTTTCTCAGTAAAAAAATGTATTCGGCTTCCATCTATGCATTGTTGGACTTTGTACTATTTTGAATGTACGACGTCCAAATTTTTGTCCAATCTCTGGAAAAGCTTCATTTTGTACGATCCCACGGATATTCAAGGAAGTAGTTAACCTGCTCAACCAAACCTAGAGTTTTGTAATCAATATTTCTTCCGGTAGGTTTCAAAATGTACTCTACTAACATTACCAACCCCAACTTAAATTTATCCTTTGGATCTTCATAAAGATGAAATGCCTCAAAAAGCATATTCATACTAATTTTCTTTGTACCATGAAAATACTGATTTCTAATTCTATTATTGTTGAAGTCACGATTAACAGAAACCTCATGGCAAGGTAATCCTGTGATGAGACAAAACTCTTGTAGACTAAAGCGGGCTAAATGGTTATGTAATTTGACCCAAATTTCATTGTTTTTACCACAATCTACAAGTCTCATTATGAATTCATGAATTAACTTGCTACTAAATTGTTGTTATTCTTCTCCTCTATAAATCACTCCATATATAAACCCATGGACCTTACTACAAAATAAAGACGCTTGTTCATTTGCATTTATAAGCTCTACAAAATCTTTAACATATCGATAATTTGGAAATAGAGTGATTGTAGCTAAAAACCACTGATTTGGAGATAATTTATATTACAAAGACATCTGCAAAATTATTTAAAAAGTATAATTTAATAGATATTCAAGATTTAATTGAAGCAAAAAACACTGTGTGTGATGTCGGTGAGACAGCGCACTCTCTTTGCGCAACGGAGACACGAATCATATCTCTGTGTGTCTCTTTGCAACAGAGACATGAACCGTGTCTCTGTCCTGCATGGAGACATAGTCAGTGTCTCCTTGCAAGCAAATTTTAGGGGAAAAATGGTTTGGGAGATAACTTACATTTTCCGGCGGCGTGGTAGTGGTGGTGGCTGAACCAAATGAATTGGAGATGGATAAATTTAGTTGACAGTGTAAATGATATATTGAACTGATGATTGAAAATGTGATGAAAGTGAATTGGTTGGTTGAAAATTTAAAGGGTGTGGGTAGGTGAAAGTGTGAATGCAAGTAGTTATAATTAATATTAAAGATAGGAAATTTGTTAAAAAAAATATTCAAAATTGGTTTTAATTGAATCAAAATGCAAAGAGTTATATTAGTACTGATGTGATGATAATTCAAATAAACATGAACTAAACAATTACTTAAATATATACTGACTACAGAAGAGAGCTGCATTACTACTGATACGAAAATTACATGAACCAAAGCATTACTTAAATATATATACAAGACAAAATGTTCAATAGTTATAGAACCAAACTACAAATGATGTTTGGTTTAATAACTAATTCACATGACAAAATCAATATTTTAAACTTCATACATCAGTATCAGTAGAATTCAAATTTCATTCATTGGAATGAGAAAAGCAACAAAAAATTAAATCTAGCTTTCATAAAAACTATCTTGAAGTTGCATTGAATGTTATCTATCCAATTCTTCAACATTTTGCATCATTGAGTAAGTTCATCAACTTCATGAGCTGATTTACTAACTGTAATTGCTTTCCCTTTGCCACCATTATCTTTTTCATCTTCATCTTTCTTCAAAGCAAAACATAAATTTCTTTTTCCTGATGATTCATTACAAGTTTCTCGTGTGAAATGCAGTAATTTAGATAATAGAGTTAGGGATGTGCTTTCATCAACGATCTCATGTGGACTTTTTGTTATTGTTGAAGATTGGTCTATAACAAAGATTACATCGTACTTGTATTCTTCTCCATTTTTCTGTTTCACAGCTTTGACATAGAAAAACAACTCTTCATTTTGTAAAGGAAGAATTGATTTTGGAAGAGTTGTTTCCTGGAAAAAAAGAAGAAGAAGACAGTTTTGAAGAATGTAAATGAATGTTAATAATGTAAATGTAAATGAATGTCTAATATATTTTTAACTTAAGACATGCACCCGAGTTATTTCTTTCATTAACATGAGTGCTGAGCATGGCACGAACCTGAGATTATCTGCAGAATGAGCAGCAATGGATTTCGTCAAAATCAGCATAAGTAAATTTATTGCAGTTGTTGCAAGACATGTACCAGAATGATTGATCATGATTTGCAATATCTGCCTTTGCTCTTAACCAAAAGTAGTTTTGCTATGATAATAAAATAAAAAATATGTTTGAAAATGAATAGGAGGAAAATATAGAATGTAAATATTAAATAGAAGAATGATGCACTCACACAAGTAAAAGATCCTTTATATTTCTAATCTGAGTGATTTTGTCTTCTTTTAGAACAGACACCATCGAGGAAGTCAATTCGTAATAACACTTTTTAGCTACAAGGTCGTTGAGCTTCTGAAGATTTGTATCCACCATTTATATAAGAGTGATTAAAACAGTAAATCAAACTAATTACATAAAAGATTGATTAAAACAGTAACTTATGTATTCCTCTATTCGTACATTCCAAACATGCACAAAATGAAGTGAATGAGCACAAGTTTTATGTTAAGTAATGATTTAACTTTAACATCTATCATTGTAAAACTATAACAAACAACTTTGAAGATAGGTGTTATCTATTGCTGTAAAACTATAGCAAAGGAAGATAGGTTTTAAGAGTGAGTACCAGGACTTCAATCGAATAGCTTGTTCGAAAGGAAGGTCAATGATGAAAGAGCTGCTTAGCTTTGTAGATATTGAAAGGCTTGTTGTAATAATTAAGTGAAAAATTGTAAGTAAGGAAATACTAGATGAATATATATATAGTTATGCAAAGCTTACCATTGAAAGATGGCACTTTAAGTTGTTTCCAACAAGTATTGGTCTCTTAGTCAACTTATCTGAAATAACAACACATTCTCTCTCCACGAAACCATTCCACATGGTTTAACACTATTATTTGAAAGCTGTGTAAAAAGATCAGAATGTATAATAGTTATATAGTTTTTATAATCAGATAAAAATATAGTAAACTAAGTAGATGTACTAACTGATCATTCACAAGAACGACATCCTGAACATAAGATTGTGATCCAAAGTGTGCTTGAATCAATCTTTTTGATATCAATAGCTGCTCCAAGGATAGCTAAAAAGATTGGCAAAGAAATAAATAAATAATTAGTATGTGTATGAATAAAAAACAATAAGTAGTAATAATGGAAAAGGAAAGTATTAGAAATTACAAATGTCTGTATTTGTTTCCATGTAATCATGCACTTGATGAAAATGAGTAAAAATATATGTAGAAGACAGAATGCACTATAGTCTTCCCGTATATCTTGTATTCTGGTTGTTTTATAAATCGTCCATTGGAATTTACCTATGCTTTCCTTAAACTGTGGTGGTGTGTATCTGACTGTTGCATTAGATATCAAATATGTCTTGGATAGAATGAATCGATGTTCAAGAGCTGATATTTTGGGATCGAAAATCGTAGCTTGCACCTTATTTTCCTTTTATAACAAAAAAAAGTAATAAGAGAATAGTAACACTTTTCTATAGATATAAATATATAAGAAAGAAGATACATCGGTGTCTATTAACGTCATTTTTAAGAATATGGTGGAACCATTTCTAGCCGATTTGGGTGAACTCTTTTTAGCCACAATAACTTTGGCAGTTCAGTCACCTTGGCCTGGATGGATATTTATGATGGTTTTGTAGTTCTTACTCATTTTCCTTGTATTCATCAATTGAAGAAGAAAGCACTGTTAGAAATATTAAAATAACCAAGCAAAAATATATGAAAATAATATCTTGTTTGTGAAGTTACCTTTCTTTTGAGATTGAGAATGGAAATACAGAAAAGACAGAAGGGAAGAGGTAGTAGTAGTGTAGAGAAGGAAATTGCATTATATACATATATATAATCAATAGGGAAGTGCAAAGTACTGATAATTATATTATTTCTACTTGCACACTCCATAATCATAATTAGATTTCTTGTAAGAAAAGTATGGATGTTTTGGCATATACGATATGAGTTTGAAGAATGCGCAATCAAATCAATCAAACAATACGGTAAAATTATAGTAAACTATATTAAACTAAACTGGTAGAAAACACAGACAACAAACGTGGGGGAAAGGTGTCTGCGCATCACTCAGTGTCCGTGAAAAAGGGAAACATTCAATTAGATATATATTCACTATCTACCTCGACTTTTGTAAGTATTTTCAAAAGAAAAATGGGTTATAAATTAGTATATTTTAATATACGAATTCCATTGTTAATTATATTTGGAAAAAAAAATTTCTTCGCTGCACAGAGAGACTCTCTGTGCATGGAGACATGGCATCTCCGTGTGTTCTCTGTGGCACGGAGACACACGAAGATCTTCTTCGTGGCACGGAGACATCTCCATACACACGCGGAGACGCACAGGGAGAAGACATGGCATCTCCATGTGCACCAGACGTTTAATTTTTTTCCCCTTCTACAGCCAACATTGTATCGTTGATACTACACAACCATTCACTCAAGATCATCTTCATTATAAACCAATTTTTTTGTAGAAGTAGAAATGTGATGTTTACACAACCATAATAAACCAAAAAAAAAAATTCTAAAATAGGAATCTCGAATTTCTTCATTACAATAAAAAAAAAAAAAAAGAAAATAAATCTACTAAATAATATTATGATAATAATAAATCTACTGCAACCAACATTTTATTTGCACAGACACAGTGCTGCACTCCATGCTGCACGGAGACATGGGTTCTCCGTGCACATACTGAGACTTATTACGTGTGACCTTCTCCATTTTTATTTTATTTTATTTTATTTTGTTTCTTCTTCCCTTCTTCTACAACTAACGTTTTATTTAATACTCTTGTTATCACACAACCATTGACTCGCATTGACTTGAGAAGGTACAGAAGTTTTCACAAATTCATTATAATCGAAAGATTTTCAAAAGGAAAAAAGTTTTTCATCTTTCCCTAGTACAACACAGCACTAACCTCTAAAAACTTGAACCAGAGAAATGAGAACTAACCAAATATAGCTCCAGTAAATAATATTATCATCATAATA
This sequence comes from Fraxinus anomala, assembly GCA_903798345.1. Classification (NCBI taxonomy): domain Eukaryota; kingdom Viridiplantae; phylum Streptophyta; class Magnoliopsida; order Lamiales; family Oleaceae; genus Fraxinus; species Fraxinus anomala. Next base: position 3,541 of record CAIGRN010201887.1, on the reverse strand, counting down.
ATGCATATTACACATTCAATTGACTCTCTCCAATACTAAAAATAATTCATGCAGATAGGTTTGAGTTGACAGAATCTGCAGCAAAAAATAATCCTTGCCCTGTTTTCCTTTCACATATCTCAAAGATTTGGGTGAGGATATTGGCTCAAAACTTGCATTGAGAACTCATCTCATCCTTAGAATTCTGCAACATGGGAGCATAGCAAGCTTTGTCTCCAAATAACTTGCATCCTCAAAGACGCATACTTCAGTTGACAGACATCTTGTAATTGTTAACTACAACAGCCTTCCAATCAATCAATCTCCTGTACATTCCTGGATAATAAAATGACTCTCCTCATCCTTAGTTAGTTTAGAATTCTGTAACACGTGACGTAGTAGGGTTTGAGATTGAATAACCTGCATCCTCAAAGACTTGTAATGCATACTTTAGCTGACAGACATCAATGCACTCTGAAAACATTGTCATTTGAAGCTAGAAAGTATTTTAGAATTGCCTAAATCTTCAGCTTAAAATGACCATCAACTGTTTGATATATGCCAAATCATTCCCACCTATAATGATATCATTAACATAAATGACAACTACATTGTGAGTTAAAAGTCTCCAAATTAAGTTGGTAAGCAAATCAAACTATAGATAGCTAACCTTATAGAACATATTCATGAAATGTTTGTTGGATGGAAACAACGATTTTAAATCTTACATTTCTTATGAATAATCGAAAAGAAGATGGAAGTAAACAATAAACAATAGACAATAAGTTATAACAATCGGTATAAAAGAAGAGATGAAAATGGATTAAGACTTGAGTCTTAGCTAGAATGTCACAAACATGTTTATTGATAGGAATGAGTTTATTCATGTAATTTGAATATAGTAATGTTTGTTGTATAATAAGAGTTATATTAAACTTTCATGTAGTAAGGTATAAAGAAGAAATTAAAAAAAAAATTATAAAGAAGAAGTTAAAAAAAAAATTACATAACTACAGATAAAATTTCTTAGTAAACAACATTTTTGGTGCACTGAGCATGGATTTGACTGGATAATATTGGTTTCGCAAGAATTTTAACACACACTTGTCCTTACTCTTGATAATGCAACATACAATTATCTATGTGAAAATACAGGTTCTAAAAGATACATGCCAACATATTCTAAAATTTGTCCTTGAGATTTTTTTATAGTCATTGCAAAGCATGGACATATTGAAAATTGTGTTCTTTTAAATGGAAATACTGTTTTATCAAATTCAAGTGGTATAAAATGAATATGGGGCAAAAAAACTTTATTTTCACTGCATTCTCCAGTAGCAATTTTTGCACAAATGACATTACGTTCGAAGTATTTACAAATTAATCTTGTTCCATTACACAATCCTTCTGTGGGATTAATTTTTCGGAGTGAGATAATAGGACAATCAATCTTGAGCACTAATTGATGTGGTGGTATATCATTTGGGGTCAATGAATTGAAGAAGTCTTCTTGTATGGATTGATCTATTGTATCTAACGTTTCGTCGAAGCTATAATAAGTATAAGCATCTATTGGGAAACGATCTATGAGAATACTGTTGATGTCGTCAACATGTTCATTTTTTGGGGCTAAAATAACTCGATGAATCATACTATAAAGGTTTTTTTGAATAAGTATCTATATTAGGAAATACAACATTTATTAATTTATGTAATAAAATATTTTCTTCCTCATAATGTAGAATCATAGTAGACCAAAGCTTAACCATACCACATGAATGTTCTTTTTCTGTTCCATTTCCAATCCGAAGCAAATATTCACAGAAAGAAGGATCTAAGAGAGCTCACATGTTTGAAACTAATTTCATTTTTGTAAAATGGGGCCACATGTAAGAATTAACTAAACTCGATGTGATTATATCTTCTTTACTCCCTCTTTGGACAATATGCAAGATTTGTCGAAAATCCCCACCCAAATCTATTACTTTTCCACCAAATGGTAAGTCAGTGTTAGTTATGTCCATTAATATTTTATCTAAAGCTTCTACAGCTTGACAACTTATCATTGGAGTTTCATTCTATATAATTAGTCTTGTCATTCTAAACAAATCAGCCAAAACAAATTGTTTACTTACTGTACAAACACTATCATTATGAATATAAAGTGGAATCTTAAACCTTGAATGAGATGTTCGACCACCAAGCAACAAGCCAGTAGCTACTCCTGATGATGCAGTTGCCAAAGCAATTAAACCTCTTGATCTAATAGCTGCAAGTAATGCACGATATAAAAAAATCTTCCTTGTTCCACCTGGACCATCAATAAAATACATATCACCAACATTACCAAAAACTTTACTTAGAATGACATCATAATCAGCTCTTTGCTCTTGGTTAAGACTACCAGCACATGAAACATCGGTCTCATATATTAATATCTCTAATTCTTCACTAACCAATCTTTCTAATACTTCATCTTGCTGGATACTAACATCATAAATAGCTAATCCATAGTCATTCAAACATTTGCCAAGTGGTTCTAAAAATAAATCTGTAGACTTTAATGCATTGACCTATGCAATACTGATACTCATATCTTTTCGTAAAAAAATCTTCAAACATAAATTCTTTAAATTGGTTCCAGAGTTTTTTTGGATCATTAGGACCACAAAATGCTAAAAGAGTTGCAAACAAGCGGCGTAAAGAAATATGCATTTGATAATTACAGGCTTCTTGTAAACATAACTCACAATTATTATTTCCTTTGTAATGCAGCTTCACGAAAAGTCTCTAACATGATTTAACAATATTCGTATGTAATATCATTCTCATTCTCTAGGATTTGCTGCTACAATCCTTCCAATCAGCACCTTTTTTTTTCCTATTAGCCCAACACTTGCCTTGTGCATCCCACACAAAATATTCAGGGAATTCTTTGTATAACAATTTTCTTGTTTCTTGATTAGTAATATTCATTGTAAAAAATTCGGTAAGTATTGTTTTTTTGGAAGAAGTCGTGTCCAGTAAGTTTTCTAAGATTATCAATATCTTTATATGTAACCAATTGCTTATTTTTTTAGATATAACTATAATGAAATAACAGTTGGACTCATTTCATACATAGTGAATCCATAAATTCTCCACGTTGCTTCTGAGGGAGAAATCAATCTACCAGACTGAAATCTCTATATTTCATCCATATTGTCAAGTTTATTCTTATCACATAAAGAGAAATTAACCTTGTCATGTCCTTTGTAAACATATTTGTACAAGTATTTAACAACTTTTATTGTTGAATAGATTTCTACATTCATATGACAGTCATATTTAGCTAATAAATAAGGATTATAAGGTACAACCCATCTATTATCAAGAAAATATTTTTTAACCCTAACTTTTTTACCATCATTCCGCCCTCTATATTTTGGATAAGAAGATTCATCAAAAGAGGTATGTGAAGTGTAGCTATGTGGATAACAGCTCCTACATTTTCCATCATTTTCGATACACACATTATTCGGATTTAAAACACCGCAAGGACCATGCATCATGTGCTTGACAA
>CAIGRN010201862.1:0-10751 GCA_903798345.1 Fraxinus anomala | reverse complement strand
ACCAAAATGACCACGTGACGGTACTTTGTAACAAGTCATAACAATAGTCCCCAAAATCCAGGTGTAATTATTTATGTTATGCGTGGACTTTTATTAATTGCCAAAACACGCTTCTTGTTCTTGGATATCATTAAAAAAATTGAAATTTCTGATTTATCATATTAGTCCCTCAAGTCCGGCATAAATATTCATATTGCGCGTGAAGTTGATAGTTGCTGTGAGACTAACTTACTTACATTGTTTTGGTGCTGAGGTAGAGACGAATTGCTGATCTGTCGAGATAAATTTATTTTGGAGCTGAGGCAGAGAGGAATTGCTGAACTGCTAAGCTGAATTTATTTTGAAGATAGCTGAGGCAGATAGAAATTGCTGATCTGCCTAGCTGAATTGTTGTTGGGGCTGAGGCAGAGAGGAATTGCTGAACTGCCAAGCTGAATTTATTTTGAAGATAGCTGAGGCAGATAGAAATTGCTGAACTGCCAAGCTGAATTTATTTTGAAGATAGCTGAGGCAGATAGAAATTGCTGATCTGTCGAGCTAAATTATTGTCGAAACTGAGACAGAGAGGAATTGCTGAACTACCGAGCTGAATTGGTTTTGGAGTCGAGACAGAGAATTGCTGGACTGCCAGGTTAATTACTTTGAAGATAGCTGATGCAGATAGGAATTGCTGATCCGCTGAGCTGTTTATTTTGGAGCGGAGGCAGAAAGAAATTGCTAAACTGTCGAGATATGTTACTTTGAATATAGCCGAGGTAAATAGGAATTACTGATCTGTCGAGCTGAATTTGTTTTGAAGATAGCTGAGGCAGATAGAATTGTTGATTTGCCAAGCTGAATTGTTGTTGGAGCTGGGCAGAGAAGAATTACTGATCTGCCGAGCCGAATTTCGATTAATTGATTTTGATGTTGATGTTGATGTGCATGATTGGACGGTTTTACATGTTTCCTAGGTGAGGTAACTGTAGTGATACAACTTCCAATACATGTACGGCCATCACATTAAATGTGTAATGATGGCCAATGATGAGGTTGGACGCCTCAGATTAATTGGGCTTTGATCCAACGGCTAGGACTCGATTTCTCTTGTATAAAAGCCAAAACTTGGTCATTTTAAAACTTTACCTTTGCAACATATTGTACAAACTCTCTCGTGTTCTCGATCTTTCAGAAGTTTTTTGGCATTCTTTTGTTCTTCAGCGAGTCCCTAGACCTCGTCTTTCATTTAGGTATTCCCTTGAAAAAGGATTTTCAGTATTTTCTTTCTCATCATTTCTCACATTCTCTGATTACCATGTCTGCTGAGGTACTTGTGGCCATTACTGTAGCTAGGTTTGGGAAAGAATCTATTTCTGGGAGGTTGGGAGATTGGTAAGCATGACCGAAGAGCCCATAGATTACGAAGCGGATTGGGGGATGTCAAAATTCCATCTTCCATAACCTCTTCTAAATTAGCAGAGCTTAGAGAAACATACTGCATACCTCATTATGTAGAGTTGTTAGTTCTCGAAGCCCACGAACGAGCTTGTTCTCCGAAGCCATGCTGTGTGGCCATCAGTGAATTCCTGCTTAAAGCACGAGTTCGTCTATCTCTACACCCTTTCTTTAGGGTAGTGCTAAGGAACTTCATCCTGTCCCCCACCTAGATTTTACCAAACGGGTGGAGCTAGTTAGCTGGGGCCTATTTCCTTTGGAAAAAGGTCTCCTTAGGTGAGGATATGCCTCTTCATGTCTTCCAAACAATTTTTCAAGCTCGGGTCATCGGGAAGGACGACTCCAAGGGATGGTACTACATAACTCCTTCGGGTTCTCATGCTCTCTTCGTAGTGGGGCTTCATTCCTCCTTCAAGAAGTGGAAGGAGTCCTGGTTCAGGGTTAGGGATAGGTGGCAGTTGGTTGATGGGGATATTGTCCTAGCTTGTGTGGCACTGACCAAGTACTACGAAGCCCGTGAGTGCCTCGTCCTTCAGGTCGTGGTTTATATCCAACATCTCGATACTAATTCTTATTTATTTTATTTACAGATTCCAATTTGCAATACGAGCTTCACGAGGTCGAGTAGGACGTCATCGAAGACATTAGATCTCATTGACCGAAGCCATTATTTCTTGGACTTCGGACTGATGGCCTTTATTTTTATTCTTGTAATATCTAACTTTTTCCTTCACATTTGTAGAAACATTTTCTAAGAAGGAGTACCCAGTACCTGACGTGACCACTATACTGAAGGCCACAACCATCACTGGCTCCAAGGCTCTGAAGCCTTTCTCATTCGAGGCCAAGTAAACGAGGTCGAGGCTCGAACGCCTTAGCAAGGACTGAGCTGGTAAAGAGGGAGAAGACGAAGGAGCCTACAAGGAAGAGGAAACTTGTTCATGCAAGTGGGGCTTCTGCCAGCTTTGGGACCACCACGTCTCATTCCAAAAAATAGGCTTCCCAGCAGGCAAAACTTCTCCAAACTTCAATCAAGGCTGCTATTGTGGAACAATCTCAAAAGGATAAAAAGAACACCATTTCAGCTTTTGAGGCTCCTAAGAAGACCAAATGGAGAGAACCCCAAGGAAGTCTGGTAGCTTCTTGGCTGGGAGGGATGATCAAATCGCCTTGGCAGTCCTAGAGATGCTGCCACTTGAAGTCCGAGGCACTACAGAAAACTTTAATAAATTTTGGACTGAGATATGGGAGAATTATGTGTCCACCTGTGACGCGGTGGACCTCTCTGCCACGTTAGTGAGCTAAAGTGTAAGGGCCTTTGGGATGGCTTTGGAATGTCAAGAAGTGTTATTTGACATTCAGCAGAGGAACTTGGCCTCGTATGAAAAATTAAATGTTGCTAAGGCCGAAGTGAAAGGGGTAAAGCAGAGGCCAATGAACTGAGGGCTCAAAAAATAGTAAGTGAGGCCAAGCTAGCTTCGACATTGGCTGAGATTGAGGCCCTTAAAAAGAAGGTGAATGAGTCTCAGTGTGAGGTAGCTTCTCCGACAAAGAAAGTCAAGACTTCAGACAACCATCAGAAGATCACTACCGAGGCTCTCGAGAAAGTCAACCTCCAACTTGCTAATTTCAAGGACGCGAACCAGGTCATGGAGACTCAGATCAGGTACTATGAGAAAGAGGTTAAAATATCTGATGCTAAGACTCGACGGGCTGGTGTGGTGGCAGTGAAGAATTACATCGCCCACTTTCACTTGACAGAGGAGTACCAACGCTTCGCTATCTATTGGAAGAAGCTTGCCTACAACGAAGTGGTGGATAGAGTTGAGGAGCTCTATCTCGAACTGTATGCCTCAGAACTTATGGCAAAGTTCATTGAGGAAGAGGTCCCCCAGACCCCGGTAGAAGAAGTCATTGAAGAAGTCCTTGCTAAAGGGGCTTCAGAAAAAGTGGCAACTGATGCGCCTGCCATTGATGTACAAGCTCCTCCACCTCCTCAATAGCAGTGTAGGCTTGATTAACTTTTATAATGCCTTTGACCTCCTTATGTACTTACTCTTTTATTTAATGAATGAAATTTCTTTATTTTCCATTGTTTACAACTTTGCCATTTTTCTTCGAAGTAAAACGACTTCCATAACGCTTCATCCATGCCTCGGAGTTTAGACGAGGTGGTCCCTTGGTGGACCTGATCCTCTCCTTCGAGGTGCCCATGCTTCCTTACATGGTGGATGGTTCATCCATGTAAAAGCTTTTCCCTTGACGTTTAGCCTCATCAAAAGGAGGCATGTGATGTAGGCCTCGAAGTTCATACAAGGTAGTCCATTTGTGGACCTAATCCTCTCTTCTGATCCACCCATGCTTCCTTATATGGTGGATGGTTTATCCACGTAAAGGCTTCTCCCTTGATGTTCATCCTCGTCAAAGAGAGGCACGTGATATACGCCTCAGAGTTCAGACGAGGTGGTTCATTTGTGGACCTGATCTTCTCCTCCGAGGCGCTCACTTTTCCTTACATGGTGGATTGTTCATCCATGCAAAGGCTTCTTCCTTGACGTTCAGCCTCGTCAAATGGAGGCATGTGATGTACACCTCGGAGTTCAGACGAGGTCGTCCATTTGTGGACCTGATCATCTCCTTTGAGGCACCCACACTTTCTTACATGGTGGATGGTTTATCCATGCAAAGGCTTCTTCCTTGATGTTCAGCCTCCTCAAAGGGAGGCATGTGATGTATACCTCAGAGTTCAGACGAGGTGGTCTGTTTGTGGACCTGATCCTCTCCTTCGAGGCGCCCACGCTTCCTTACATGGTGGATGGTTCATCCATGCAAAGGCTTCTCCATTGACATTCAGTCTTGTCAAAGGGAGGTAAGTGATGTACGCCTTGGAGTTTGGTCCCTTTGTGGACCTAATCCTCTCATTTGAAGCGCCCACGCTTGACAACTTTCTTCAAACAAGGATTTTATTTATTTGCAAAGGTTGGGAAAAAACTTCCAGCCACATGTTACATTTACTGATAATACACCCTTAAATGCTCAATGTTCTACGGATGAGGTTGAACATTTCCATCCATATCTTTGATCCAGTAGGTACCAGGTCGGATCGCTCTTTCAATGCGGTAGGGTCTCTCCCAGTTTGGTCCCAAGGTGCCTACTTCTAGTTACTTGGTGGACAAGAACACCCTTCGAAGCACTAAGTCATTTATCTGGAAGGACTTTTTCTTCACTTTAGCATTATAATACCGAGTCATCTTCGTTTGATATGCTGCCAATTTGAACTGGGCATCATCCCTTTTTTCTTCAAGGAAATCTAGCTCACATTTCTTGAGTTCATCATTTGATATCTCATTGAAACTCAGCCTTCGAGGAGAAGGTAATCCCACCTTTACCGGGCTCATAGCCTCAGCACCGTCTGTCATCGAATAAGGGGTCTCGTCGATCGAAGTTCTGCTTGTAGTTCGGATCGCCCACAGCACCTGAGGTAACTCATCCACCCAGGATCCCTTGGCCATATCGAGTTTCTTCTTTAAAGTATACTTTATAGTTTTATTCACAACCTCAACTTGCCCATTAGCCTAGAGGTGATGAGGAGTAGAAAAAATGCTTCCTAATTCCCAACTCTTCACAGAGGCCTCTTACCTTTTTGTTGTCGAATTGCTTTCCATTGTCCAAGATGATCGAGTGAGGTATCCCAAATCGGCATATGATGTTTTTCCACAGGAACTTATAGGTATTGGCCTCCGTAATCTTTGCCAGGGGTTTGCCTTCCACCCACTTTGTGAAGTAATTAATTACAACAATGGCAAAACTAGGAAAGGCCAAGGGCTGGACACTGGAGTTAACTCCTGGGAGGGTTGCCTTTGAACATGGGAAAAGCGTTGGCATTTATCACATCTTTGAACAAACTGGATGTCATCCTTTTTTAAGGTGGCCCAATAATATCCCTGCCTCAATACTTTTTTAGCTAAAGCCAGTCCTTTGGTGTAGTTGCCACAAACACCTTCGTGTATTTTACGGAGTACGTAGTTGGCTTCCTCTCATCCCACATACCAAATGAGAGGTGAAGAGAATCCACACTTGTAGAGAATGTCTTCTATTAGCACAATGTGTGGACCTCCTCCTTAGCTTGTAGGCCTCATCTTTATTGTTTGGAAAAATCTAATCTTTGAGATAGGATATGAGGGGTTGTATCCAGGTTGGGGTTTCTTCTAGCCACATCACTACCTCGGTCAAGGTAAATGGCCTTAAGAGGTGCTCAATCGGTACAATCGTCAACAACTCAGAATTCTTGCTAATAGCCAGTTTGGACAAAGCATCGGCGTGGGCATTCTCGACGTGTAGGATCTTAGCCAATTCAAATTTCTCAAAGGTAGAAAGTAGGCTCATTACCAATTTAAGGTAGGAGGCCATAGCCTTATCCCTGGCTATGAAGTTGCCATTAACTTGTCCCACAACGAGTTGAGAGTCGCTGTTGATGAATAGCCTCTTCACTTGCATCTCCTTGGCCAGCCGTAGGCTAGTAATGAGTGCCTCATACTCGGCTGCGTTGTTGGTGGCCTCTTAAATTCGAACCGAATAGCGGAGTTCAACTTATAACCTTCGGGGCTCAAAGAACCATGCCCGCACCTGAGCCTGTTTACCCAGCCGAATAGTCGACGAACAAGTTCCATGTGGAAGGCTCAGTGGGTTCCACCATTTTACTCGCTTCAGGGGCATGGGTGAATTCAGCCTGTTTCCATGCTAGGGCCTGGCCCTTAATGGCGATTCTTGCCTTGAAGAGGATTTCGAACTCACTCAATTCCACGACCTATTTCAACAATCTCCCAGAGGCATCAGGTTTTTGTAATACTTTCCTGAGCGGGAAATTGGTTAACATATGTATCGTGTAGGCTTGGAAGTAGGGCCTCAACTTTCTTCATGAGATGATCAGCGCCAAGGTTAATTTTACCATACCTGGGTATCGAGTTTTAGGCACTAACAAGGCCTTGCTGATGTAATAAACCGACAGCTGGGTTGAGTCCTCTTCCCTAACTAGCACTGCACTTATGGCATCATTGGAGACAACCAAATAAAGTTGTAGTGTTTTTCCCAGCTTGGGCTTTGATAGGAGGGAGGCCTGCCCTAGGTGCTTTTTCAGCCCCTGGAATGCCTCTTCACACTCCTCTGTCCATTGGAATTTTTTTCTCTCTTTCAAAACCTTAAAGAAGGGGAGGTATTTTTCAGTCGCCTTCGAGACAAAGTGACTCAAATCAGCCACCCGACTAGTTAAGATTTACACTTCCTTCAGCTTTTGGGGTGACCTCATCTCAATTAGCGCCAGTATTTTCTCAGAATTTGCCTCTATGCCTCTTTGATTGACTATGTACCCCAAGAACTTACCTGAGGTGACCCCAAATGCACATTTGAGGGGGTTCAACCTCATGCGATACCTTCGTAAAACTTGAAAAGCTTCGTTGAGGTGGGTGATATGGTCACTAACCTTCAGAATTTTGACAAGCATTTCATCGACGTAGACCTCCATTGTGTTGCCAAGTAAATCGGCAAACATTTTATTCACAAGTCTTTGGTAGGTGGCTCCGACATTCTTTAACCCAAAGGGCATCCCTGTAACGGTAGAGCCCCCTATCCGTGATGAACGAGGTGTGCTCCTCATCATCTGGGTACATAGGGATCTAGGTACATGGGGATCTGGTTTTAGCGTGTCCCAATGTTTACTATATCCTCATGCTTCTAAGCAAAGACATCCCGATTTCCACACAAAATTTCTTGAGCTTTTCCTTTAATTCTGGGCCCAGGCCTCGACCTACTTGCAATAGCTTGGCAAGGTCCAATGGGTCTAATGGGAAGCTTTTCAGTTCCTCCATTGGGGCTGCTTGGGACTCAGTTTCGGTGATGCGGGGATCAATCTCATCGAATGTAGGTATTTCCTTGGGAACGTCCAGGTTGACATCGCCAATCACCATGTTGATATCCCTAGGCTCGACTTTTCTGACGGCATTCAAGTAGCATTCCCGAGCTCTTCTTTGGTCACCTTTCATAGTTTCCACCCTTGTTCATTCAAGAACTTCATGTACAGGTAGTAGATAGAGGTAACGGTCCCAAGATCTTCCAATGCAGGCTTCCTCAATATCCCATGGTGGGCGGACCTGCTGTTGACTATCAAAAATTTCATGAAGTTTAGTGTTGATAAGGGTAGCTCTCCTATTTCCACATCAAGTGTATTTTACCCCTCAGGATTATGCTATCTCTAGTGAAACTGTATAGCGAGGTGCTAATGGGAGTTAACTCATGGTCCAAAATCAATTTAGCGAATGTGGCTCCAAAAAGAATGTTAACAGAGCTGTCATTATCCACCAACATTCGCTTTAGCCCATTCTGAGCCACCACATCCCTCACGACAAGAGCATCACAGTAGGGATAGTGGATGTCTTCCAATCTTTTATGTATAATACAATGGGTGGTGACTGACTTCTTCTGGAATTGTTATCCACTATGTAGCTGGTTAGCGGAGGGCCCTTTGCCTCCCAAGCGTAATTCCTTTGAGAGTTCCTTGTTTCCCCACCAACATAGGGACCTCCAAAGATTATGTCAATTTCGTGGATGAGAGCGTTATCTACTCGGGGATGATAGCCTCTTTGTTTTTTGCCTCTTGGCCTTTTCTCTTCAAGTTCCCTTCGCCTTCAGGGAGAAACATCCAGATGACGGGGAGTGGCCTCTTCATGCCTAGGCTCATGGTCACGCCTCGGTGGGGGGCCTATTCGTCTGTTGTGAATCATCTTGATTATCACGCCTAGGATGTTGAGCAATATCTCTACAATCTGCGGTGTTGTAGCTGTATGAGTGATGGTATATACAATTCGAGGGGGCCCTACCTGCCTAAGGTCCCAAGCCTCGCCCTCACCCTCACCCTCTATTAGGGGCCGCCGCATTAGTTCAGCTGATTGAGGATTTGTCGCTGGCACTTCTTCATAGGCCAATGTGGGTACGACATTCAAGGTAGCCATAGCGAATGCTTGGCTTGAACTAGGGACAACGTCGTTGCCGAATTGATTCCATTGGTGGTCCATCAAGTGTGAGATAGGTCATTTCCCACGCTGCCTTTGTTGAGGCTGCAGACCTTTACTAGCTCGTTTTCTGTTATCTATCAATTCTTCATTAATAATTTCACACCTCATCATTTCCAGTAGGGCATCGTAGGTCTTGGAATCCTAATTTTGTACATCTCTCCAAAATAGGGTATTCATATTCAACTTCCTCTTACAGCCGATAAGGCCTCACGATCAGTAACTTGAACGCAATATGTCATTTCGTCAGTGAAGAGGGAAAAAAAAGCTTTTTAAGGTCTCACCATGTTGTTGCCTCATGTCCTGAAGGCGCTGAATGGGGGCCTCTCCTTCCTTGCTCCCTACAATCTCTTCAAAAAAGTAGTTTTGAATTTTGGCCAACTCCTGATGCTCCAAGGTGGTAGCATACTGTACCAAATTTCAACTGCTCCACTAAGGGTCAAATGGAAAGCTCTATATTTTACAGCTGGGGTGGCACCTCTCAGGCTCATATGTGTCTTATAGCTATTCATGTGTTTAGCTGGGTCACCTCTCTTGGGCATCACATAATGGACGTATACCTGGGCATTCCTCAATTCTTGTAAAAAAGGTAGGTTCTCGTCATCGTCATCCAAATCACACGATCTCTGGGGACCATCTGAATCATAATTTACATCAGCCTCATACCTTGGTGGTAGTGCAAAAGGTCCTACCTGGTTTCCTGCCTCCTCATTTCTCCTTTGTTGCTCATTCTGAGGTGGGACAACTCGGGGGAGGGGGGCATATTCTTGTCTTTTCTCCGGTTGCCAAGTCTCAGGAGGTGGGGGCTGGGGCCTGTTCTGAGGCATTGGTATTTCATGTTGATGCCTATACCTTAGTTCTACTGGGCTTAACCTGTCAAACATGCTATGGACCTCTGAGGCATATGTTCTGGTGTATATTTTGGGGAAAAGTTATCCTCCATGTTGAATGGGGCCTGATGGGTCAGCCAGAAGCACAGTTTGAAGAGACATCAATTCCCACTTTCCTCTCAACGGGCTAACTCTTCTAGCCCACCTGGGAGGACGAGCTCTTTCGCTTTGAACCTTTTCTCCCTACTAGTATTGCTCATTGGGAGCAAGGGGAGGGATTGGACATCTTCCATGGCCTTGCATTTGCATTAATAATTTCTGCATGGCCAAATTTTGGTTGGTAATGCTCCTTATGTTTACAACCATAGTTTCCATTTCTCTTGTAAGCTGGGCCTACATTTTTCTCCCTCCTTGTCTATGACGATGGTGGGGTCGATGCCTACCCACTGGGGCAGCTGTGACAGGAGCTTCATCGTCACTTTTCCTCACACGCCTGGGAGAGGCGTCTCCATCTGAACTAATCTTTTTTCCAGGCTATAACTCAAATGTTTTCCAACTCTAGGGGCTTCCTCTTGTTCCTTTGCCCAAACTATCTTTTCAAAAAGCTTTTTCCATGGGATTGCTCGTGGTTATAGTGCAGATTCCCACAGACGGTACCAATCTATTGACCTCAGAAAATGAACTCAACAGATGTCGGGCCCACTCGTGAGTGCGCGAGCTCGTTCTAACGCGTAAATGCCGATCAACGGTCAAGATCACTCCGAAATTGGACGTGGGAGAAGCTCAACGACACGAGATGTTTCCGTTTGGGTAATCGGCGAGATTTGTGGAATAAAATTGTAAAATACTTAACAATCACTAAGAACAAGATTTGTAGTAGAAAGCATATTTGAGAGCAAATTGTATAGTATTTTGTGCATAAATTCGCATTAGCCCTTTCTTTTACATGGTGGGGGTATTTATAGTGTTACAAATAGAATGATGACCATTGGATCAAATTACACGTGGCCTTATCTCCTCAGCCAAAGCATCAAGTCCTAGCTATCAAGTTGACCTTCCTAGCCTTTCAAAACATTTAATGCTCTTACATCTCATTGACAAGACAAGACACAAATATGCTCATTACAAAGGTCACATAAATCATTCTGTAGTTGATTTCAAACTACACGCGGGTCGTCAATAGTTGATAAGCCTTGGAACCACTTGGCCTCGGAATTATATGGGCCTCGTCCTCGGAGTACTTTGGCCTCGAAATTATATGGGCTTGTAAGCTCAGAGTACTTTGGCCTCAAAATTATATGGGCATGCAAGCTCGACAGCTCGGCCCACAGTTTAACTAGGATGCCCACGTGGTGGTGCCTTTTAACAAGTCATAACACAAGTAATGGAAAATATGCCACAGCTTATCAATTATGTCCACACA
>CAIGRN010201856.1:0-10093 GCA_903798345.1 Fraxinus anomala | reverse complement strand
GTACCTCAAATTTAGGACGAACCGGTGGGGAAGGTGACAGCTGCTTTTATGTGGACTCCTTGGGATTACAGCATTCCACTGTCCTCCTAGAGAATTTGCCCATTGAGGCCGACCCTAACCTGTGCAAACAAAAAAGGATAATAAAACATTTAACTTTTTATTTGGGGAAAATCGAAAATCAGGATTTATCTTTTTTACTTTTTGGGGTGGGTGGGTTGAGGGCTGAGGACAGCCTCTCCTACCTAATCCTCTAATCATCTGCCTTTGGATGAACTGAATTATTGTTGTGTAATTTAATTTGAATCATGAAAATTTGACATTTGCTACTTAGGGCCCGTTTGACGTGATTTTTATTTTTGCTTTTGCTTCTCGTAGAAGAGCTTTTGAAGGAAGCTACCTTAATTTTTGTTTGGAAACTAATTTTTAAAAAAACTTCATATTCTGAAAGTACTTTTAAAGAAAGCTATATTTACACGAAGAGAACGGCCCCTTAACTTTTTATTTGGGGAAAATCGGAAATCAGGATTTATCTTTTTTACTTTTTGGGGTGGGTGGGTTGAGGGTTGAGGACAGCCTCTCCTACCTAATCCTCTAATCATCTGCCTTTGGATGAACTGAATTATTGTTGTGTCATTTAATTTGAATCATGAAAATTTGACATTTGCTACTTAGGGCCCGTTTGACGTGACTTTTACTTTTGCTTTTGTTTTTGCTTCTTGTAGAAGAGATACCTTAATATTTGTTTGGAAACTAATTTTTAAAAAAACTTCATATTCCGGTTCATGAAAATTTCTTTCGATATAAGGACTAGCTTCTTTTAAAAGCTCTTTTAACTAGAAAAAATACTTTCATAAAATTAGCCAAATAATTTCTTTTTATATAGATGTTATACTTTGTTATTCATTTCGTGAAAAGAAGAATAGCCCCATATCCCTCTAACCAATCACCGAAACTCGAATATACATCTGAGAATAATCTTCCTTCTTCAACTTTTTTATAACAATGCAGATAGATTTACTGGAGTGGAGATGGATGCTTTGCACTCTTCCATTGAAGCTCTTAATGCACGGTTGAGAAGACACCTACAGTCTCCACAGACCATTTTCTCTAATCAACAAAGACAGAAGTCAAGGAGAATGGCAAGTCGAGTTCAAGAAGACGAGGTATCTCAACTTAAATCTCCCCTTGCCAAACTGTCACTTCTGAACAGTGAGAACACAGAGAAGGTTAAACTTGTTGAGTCGGCACTAAAAAACCGTGATATCAGCTATTGATGAGATCACATCAGAGTTTGGTAGATGCAATCAAATATTAAAAATGTTAATCCAGTTTTTGTGCATTTAGATGCGTAGTAGTTGATCTGGTTTCCAGTGTCCGTTTGGGAGCTGCAGGAGATGGTATTGCTAGGAGTCCCTCTGAAAATTTATCTATCCAGCAGGCAGTTAAGGTGAACTGCACAGTAATGTACACTACGAATGAAAAAATAATAATAAGAGTTGAAATACTGTCCATTCTATTGTACTATGTGCAACTTTGATCGCTTGAGCTACATGTAGCTTAAGTCACAGTTACCTAATTTGTGTGGTGTGTAAAATGCACATAGCTGTTGCAAGCATCCTTTTTGTGCTCATAGTTGACTAACTGGGAGGCGATCATTGTCATCTATCCTCGCGTTCTCTCAATGACAAAGTTGATTCAGGAGTAAGAGCCCGAGAAGGANGTGTGGTGTGTAAAATGCACATAGCTGTTGCAAGCATCCTTTTTGTGCTCATAGTTGACTAACTGGGAGGCGATCATTGTCATCTATCCTCGCGTTCTCTCAATGACAAAGTTGATTCAGGAGTAAGAGCCCGAGAAGGATGAGGCCTGGGATTGTTTTGCCTTTGTAGCAAAATGGGAACTAATAGGCGAAATGCTGAAAACAGCAATGTGTAAAGTGGGTTCGATTGAAGAGGATTATTTGTAGTATTTGAATATTAACTTATCTTTTGTAAGTGGATTGTATTTTTGGTTGATTTGGAATGTTAGTTTCTTGCCTTGTTATGTCGTAGTTTTGGAATAATTTTGGATATCAAGGTATTCTAGTCCACAGACAAACAATCAATCCAAGGCATCAAAACAAGGGTAATTATTAACCCTCAGGATCGCAAATCTTCCTGGTGGATTGTCGTGGTTTGCAGTATTATGCCAAGGATACTTAAAAAAGGCAATAGCAGATCATACTTTTTGTAATTATTCAAGTAATTATTTTTTGAATGATGTCATGATCTTTTGATAAAGAATTATGCTATTTGTACAACATTGTCGACAATGTTGGTTGTGGCAAAAAAAGTATTGAAATGATAAATTGTTTTTTAAACCATTTAATGACAACATGCAACGTGGTATGTTGTCAAAATTATTGTAGACCAAGTATTGTTCTTCGATAAATATGTAGCAAATTTGACATCAATAGAAAAGTCAACTACTTTTTATGTGTGGGTTATGTCCTGTAAAAATTTTTAATTAACCATAAAAAGAATGTCTGCCTAATCAAAAAAGTTTTAATTAATACCTTTTCAAAATTCCTATATGTTTACGCCGTCATCAATCTAATGAGTGGGTGACTTATTTGTGGTTTATGCGCAACCAATTTTCGAAGGCAAATTAGGGCCAACTTTTTCAAGTTGTGTGATTCCTTTAAAGTGAAAGTTTTGGACCCAAACTTATTGACCATATAGGAGTTTAAATTGTACATGACTTTTACATGATTCACGATTAGAAGGTAAAATTGTCAAACTACTTAACATTTCTGTCAAATCATTTGAAAGCAGCACGTGATTGTAACATCTAATATGATTATTTCTATCATATACGAAATTTAATTCTCAAATTCAAATATGTTATGGATCCAAAATCACACTACGTGAAATGTTGGGGAGCTCAAATCCTAATTTACCCAATTTTTAACTATGGTCGACATGAGTGCTCAACTAAAAGGATGGTAGATTCTATTTTGATATCTAGACTACCAGTTTAATCCATAGAGACTTTTTATGCACGGAAGGTGAATTGTCATTTTTTTAAAAATATTTTAGATGACGTCATGCATCACACATATTATAATTCTAATAATAGTATATGTAGGAATAAGAAAGATCCGTCGAAGAAGATCCTTCTCCTTTCTTTTTTTCGAAAGAAAAAGGAGGTTTCGACATATGATTTATCATTCATGAACGTTGATAAGAACCATACGTCATCATGAATTTTTCTACATTATTGATTTGAAGTCTCCCCATAGGTGCTTCCACAAATTGCTAAACATGAATCGACCTTCTATACAAGACATTCCTTTAATTTGACTTTGAGACCTTCTAACCTGAATGCGTTAGATGTCTACAATGACATAAACTACTTTTATATAATCGAGAGAGCTCGTCCCAAGTTCAAAACCAATCCCCTCGTCTCAAGTCCCACCCCAACCCCATGTGGGTCCTGCCTCCACTTATATTTGTTAAAGTAATGATATTCAGTCTCACGTTGTGCTCGGCACCATTTTAAGTGATAACTAAATAACATTAAATCTCTATTTGGGAGTATTTTTGTCCCATTTGAACAATTTTTTGCCTGTTAGCAAGTAAACATGGATCTCGTTGCTGTCGCAATTATTTGATTACCTCATAAATAAATTATCAAAAATGTCCTTATCTAAAAAAGAATGAATTAAATGTTAAATGAGTAGATATTTCATTCTATTTGGTCCAATCAATAATTGCAATTGCTATGATATTAGCATACACGATAAAAAATTTGCTACAAATCGAATAAACCATAGTACTCTAACACGAACAGTGTTCATAGCATTATCGTATTTGTAACAGGACAGGAGAATGAGTCTAGGGTCACATTCGTAATTATCCGAAGCCAATAGAACAATTCTCAAGATTTCGTAACTTTTAAGGGAGAAACAGACAACTAAAAGCTCGTTAGTTGTATTAATGCTACCCCACTCTCTCATCCAAATCCAAAACTTGAATAGTCCCTGAGATTCCCCAAGCTTCTCTTCAAATTTACACTCATTGCCACTCCCTTCCGATCTTCAAATATATTCGAACTAGACCTTGCATTTCTGCTTCATTTCCCCCTCTTTTCTCCATCTACATTTACTCAAATATATAATACGCAGTATTTGCAGATTAATGTTTCTTCTCTGGGTTTGACAACATTTAACTGGTTTAAAATGTTTTAAATTAAAGGAATGAGGAATGCGGTGTGGGGCTTGCTTTTTCAGATGAGTTTCGTTTCAAATTATTTAGCTTGATTCTCGATCTGCGAAGTTAGCGTTTTCAATTTATTTGTCAAGAAATTGGTCTGGAGAAATACAGGGTTTTATGGAGCTTGAATGGTTCAGAATGAGGATGGAGAGTTGAGGATTGTGTTTTTACTTTTTAGGGTTTGGTCATTTTTTCTATATTTATTGGGATGAATCGGAGTTTTAGGGCACCGGAGAGGGAGCAAATGGGGAATCTGAGACTGAAGGAAAACAAGGATGAGGAGCTGGCATTGTTTCAAGAAATGCGTAAACGCGAAAAGGAACGGAATAATCTTCTTCTTCTTTACAACTCCGACGAGTTTGACGTTCCACATGGTATTAAAAAAAATAATTTTGTTTAAATTTTTGTTGAAAATTGTTCTATTATTTTATACGGCAGTTTTGGTGTTATGTGATGAGGTCTCAATTAGTTGTTAATTAATTGTATGATGAATCTATTTGGTGGATTTTGGTTTCAAATTTATCTAACTTTTTGACGTAATCTGATGTGCTGTTGCTCTTAAAAAATGATTATAAAGTTTTTTTTGTTTGGTGACTGACACTGACTTTGGATTCTTACATGATATTGTGAAATACTCATTTGAAGTAAAAAAATGATAGTAATATCTTTGAAATTTACCTTGTCTGAAGCTTTTGATTATTTAGTGAATTAATTTTATTATTCAAGTATTTATTTTTCTTTTAATTATGACTCTGTATGCAGGATCAAAAATCGGTAATATAACTGCAACTACACCTGCACCTGTGCGGAAGACTGGTGCTGATGAATTTCTTAATTCTGATGGTGAAAAAAATGACTATGAGTGGTAATTTTTTATATCTCCACAGCTTTTATTTTTATACCTTCTAAACTTGTGTGCCTATTGTGAATTTTTTAAAACTTTTGTAGTGTCGATGTCCTTCAGTAGGAAATAAATTAATTTAATTCGTCTTCATGAAGTGCTTTTATTGTACTTAAACACCTGTTTATGCTTCTGAAAGACACTATCTTTTGTTGACTTTCTCCTTCCCATAAGAATCAATCTGATGGTTTTCACATTTCAAACTGACCTCCACACACCATCTATAGGATAAATTTCAGCTTAATAATAGTGGCCTTTTCTATAAGATAACCGTTATTTATTAGGGTTGACACACAACGATGTTCACAAGTTCCATATGGTTCGCTTCTCAATCCAACACCATAAAAGAATTTTTATGTGGAAGGTTTTCAATTTTACATACGTCATACTTGCTACTTATTATTAGCTTGCAATGGATGTGTCTGTACCTGCATACTTGAGTGCCTTAAGGATATTAGTACATGGAGTAACTTGGTGAATTATCCAAACAATAATTTACTTTATTCTTTATCCTTGAGTAATTTAGTCAAATACTGCTGAATAATCTAGATAATTAATTTTCCGCTTTATTATTAGCATAGTAAGGTGAGATGTAAGGAATGAATATATATTTATATGCATACACACAATATGATATTAAAGCTCTGCAAGTCTTCTTTACCAATGAGCATAAATAGAATATGCAATGTTGCTCCATAATAGAAAGCTTAAACTACACTAGAAAAGGCTGCTGGCGAAGTTCGTTTCTTTTCCTCAAGTTCATCCCTATAAGTTGATAAATCTGAATTGTTACCAATAGTAATTTTTTTTTGGTTTAAAGATGTATTGTCTTCATGATTTTACATAAGCTCAGATAAATACACGTTATCTATACATATTGCTGATATTGATTATGTACTTTGGAAATAATTTGGGCTTTGTTAATTTAGAAACAAATTGAGTTTCTCAAATATATATTTTCTGCTGTCAGATGTGTCTTTGGGGCTAGGACTTGATTTTCTTGAGAATTATTGATTGAATTTAAAGTTTCACTTTGATTTCAATACAGTCATTCAATGGCACTCATAAAAGTTCTCCTGTGTTTTCAGGCTTTTAACACCTCCAGGCACTCCTCTTTTTCCTTCACTAGAGATGGAATCGCAGAAAACTGTTAGGAACCAGCTGGAAACTCCGAAAGTTCGCCCCGCAGCGCTGAAATCTAGAGTAAGCTAAATATTGTAGCATTTTGTTAAATTATCAGTTGGAATGCAAAATTAGTTGTTCTTCGTGTTTCTATAGGATAGGAGTTTGGTCATTCCTTATGCATAAGGGGTGCCAACACCTCTTAAAATCAAGGGCTATGTCCTGAAAGTTCATAGCTTAAAGTGCATAGTTACCGATATGTGTAAAGCAAATATGTAGTGTGAATTGACAAAGATCATGCGGCCAACATGTTCTATAAAATTTGATTCACTACGTGAAAGAAGCAAACAGATTTTAGGAAATCAGCATCTAAAAATGCCAAGGGAATAAATATTCTTATATTACATTTATTTATATCTAATTTTGTTAAAATCAGCTGCATAGCTATAGTCTATAATCCTCTCCAGAACTAATAGTGCAGTGTGATAAATTAGGAGCAAACCCAGTAGAAGCCCTTGAGAATCTATTCTAATTTAGCATATTTTTTTAGGGTCTATTCTAATTAAGCCCTTGCACTAATATTTTTTTCTGCATCTTGTTTATATGGTTGAAGCTAGCAAACTCCCAGCCTGAGCAGGCTAGTAGGAGCAATTTATTATCTAGACAGCCAACCTCATCTCTTGGATTAAATACTTCAACTGGAGGACTCCGCAGGCCCTCTTCATCTGGGGGTCCTGGATCAAGACCTGCAACACCAACTGGGCGTCCAACACTGAGCTCAACATCTAGATCCACCTCAACTTCAGCATCTGATAAACCTACATTGTCCACTTCTTCTAAATTAACCTCTGCCACGTCATCTAAAGCAATATCAACCACATCATCTAAACCTTCGAGATCTGCAACACCTACTTTCCGTGCCACCTTGCCTTCAGCTAAGCCCATAGTTCCACCGAGATCTTCTACACCTCCCTCGAGGTCTACCGTAAGATCCTCAACACCTACAACCAGACAATCTTTAACTGCACCAAAGTCCATGTCAAGGGCAGCAACCCCTACTCGTTGGACATCAGTGTCAAGTGGTCAAGTTAAGTCCCCAATCTCTTCTTCAGTTATAAAGCCTGCTACCTCTACAGCAAAAAATCCAGCGCCGGCAGTGTCTAATTCTCCAACTATGAGGCCCAAACCATGGAAACCCTCGGACATGCCTGGATTCTCCCTTGATGCTCCACCAAATCTGCGGACATCTCTGTCTGATAGGCCGCCTTCTGTCACAAGGGGTAGACCTGGAGGACCGAGTTCTCGATCTTCATCTGTCGAACCCATTTCAAATGGAAGGGTTAGACGACAGTCATGTTCTCCAGCAAGAGGACGACCTCCCAATGGCATTACTCGTAGCAGTGGAAGCTCTGTCCCCGTGCCTGCTGTAAATCGATTGCATGCCAAGGCTAATGACAATGTGAGCCCTGTTCTATATGGAACTAAAATGGTTGAGAGGGTAATAAATATGCGGAAACTGGCTCCACCCAAGCAAGATGACAAACATTCACCAATTAGCAACTTATCTGGAAAGTCCTCATCACCCGACAGTTCAGGCTTTGGGAGAACGCTTTCAAAGAAATCGTTAGACATGGCAATAAGGCATATGGTGTGTACACTATTCTCATCTTTTGATATTCAAGTGATGCTATAATATCTTATAATTGTGTTGAAGTTGGTGGTTTATCATTTAGTGAAATTGTGCGACTAAATCAATGTGGTGCTTAATATAAATTTATCTAACGTCCCCTTTTTGGAGAATTAATTTTTGATTTTTCTGGTCCAGGGGATAAGGCGAACTGTTCCAGGCAATTTACGCCCACTAATGACTAATATCCCAGCATCCTCCGTTTATAGCGTGAGATCAGGGCATACCAAAAGCAGGACAGTTAGTATGTCTGATTCTGCACTTGGTACAAGCAGTGCTAGTTCTGAAGTGAGCGTCAATAACAATGCCCTTTGCGTGGATGGAAGTGAAGGGGATGACGATGTTAGCAGTGATAAGCATCCCCGATCTCCTGCCAGCATACGTAGCAGGAGATGATTGTCGATGCCATAATATACATGTATTAACTGTTGACTTCTATTCTGAACTTCTGGTTAGAAGCAAATTGACAATTGATAGACAATCATTGTCCACTATAGAAGGTTAGTTATATTCGAATTCACGAGTTAGGTGTATAAATTGAAATCTTTGTGTCATTATTAGAAACTTGGTTCGTATGCTAAACCTTCTTCCAGTTTGTTTTTTGTTATGAACATGTAAACCCTTATCTCGGGGACATTAAAATCAATGCTCACTTTTTCTTTTTCTTTTTTCATTTTTCTGAATGCTAAATTCAGTCTTCAAACTTGTATGTACTAATATTATGGCATGTTTTGCAAATACTCAATTGGCACAATTTCTTAAGGTGGAAATGCAAAACAATTTGCAAAAAAAATTGCTTGCTGTACGCTGATAATGGATCCGATTGCAGGATCAAGTAGTCCCGTTGGTTTTGTCCAGATTGTGCGAGAAAGTTCAGATAAAGGAAGTAACTACCAAGTTATTGTACTCCATATTTGTTCAAGCTATTATAGTCTATTAAGAATTTAGTTGCTTTGGATATTTTAATGGACATATCAATGAACAATAATGAGTAGTGAAAAAAATTCGTGTAGCTAATCTCAAATTGAGTAAACATAAAGCAAATTGTCTTTAACTACCCCACAAAGCATATGCACTTGTTCTTTGAATAATGTTTATTTATCATTCGTGGATATCATCAATGGTCTGGGTGATTATAGCTCCTTGATTCATTGTCCAATGAAATTATGATGCATTTTAATGAATTAAGAAGTTCACGGTTACTTAGACTAATGTTGATCTGGATTAATAATAAGTAACACTATTCTAGTTTGTATCCATGGACATGGATCGAATTTGTAGGTAAAAGTATTCTATAATTTGACAACGTGAAGAATGGCAAAGAAATTGATGTTGGGAGTAGATGAGATATTATTAAATATTATAATTCTTGTTTAAAACTGTTAATCGATGACGTGCATTAATTGTTAAGCAATCAATATCAATAACTAAGCATGCAGTTGGATTATCATTATATCTACTAGGAAATAATATTTGTGAACTAAGAATAATACTATTCATACTTATTTGTTTCTGTTCGTATTGTCTAAATTAAAATTATAAAGTGAATTGAACCTACCATGAAACGTCATCGTATGAGCCTATTTGTGGAATCATGTCAAAGTTGGGCTTAATTCTTGAAAATTATGATGGACAAATAAATAAATTAAAAGTAAATATGTCATCAATGGATCTTTATTGTGCATCTATGGCAAATAATTATAAATAGTTAAAAGAAAAATTGGAACTTTTCGTCTCCAACCTTTGTAATATGGCACTAATTTCAACTTTTTTTAGCCTCGGAGATATTTATGACATGTTCTCTTTATCATTTTTAAGTCGTTTTCTGTTTTCGATTTTTCAAAATAGTGAAAACCCATTCTCTTTCTTATTTTTTAAAACGCGTTTTTCAAAACAAAATAAAAATTTACAAAGAGAACCTAAAACGACAAATTTGTCATTTTTGGTATTTTCAATTATAATTAAGCCAAAATTTTCATAACACGTTTTGGGTGTTTTCAAAAAAAATTTCAAAATGTCAAAAAGAACACATTTTTAACAATTTCAAAATGGACACTCAAGTCATAAAACACAAAATGAATTCAAAACTCAAAATACAAAATTGAAATACAAAGAGAACAGCCCCTTAGT
>CAIGRN010201832.1:13998-28546 GCA_903798345.1 Fraxinus anomala | reverse complement strand
AGGACGTAAGCGAATTCAAATGGGGAAGAATGTTAAGCAGTGAAAATATTTATCTCCCCATTTGGCACGACAAGCACGCTAACAGCTAGGAGTGATGCCTATTTTATCAAAGAGTGCACTAATGATATGATCATATACAGGTATTCTTCTTAACATCCTACTTATAATGTTCGTGTGTGCCAGTTGTTCGAGTTTGCCGGCCTAAGAATGAGGGGAGGGCGACCTTCAGGTATAATACCTCGGAAGCCAAACCTGCGGTCTGTGAAATAGGGGTTATAGTACTAGTTCGATCTCGTTATTTTTAAAATGCATTTTTCTTTCTTTTCTTTTTAATCATACATTTTTTAATAAAATACTATTATATGCAAACTCAAAAATTTTTCTTATTTTTTAACCACATATTTTCTATTAATCTACTATTCCAAAATACATTCTTACAATAAAATGGTTCATTAAAAATTGAAATATTTTGAATGCATTTCTAAATTTGAAAGAATCAAATTCACTCTCTAAATTAAAATATTGATTTAAAGAGTCTCTTAAAATATAATTTTAAAAATTGATTCTTTAAAAATGGAGAGCATTTTAGATAAGGTTGTAAATGGATTGAATATGAACCAGATCGATTTATATCCGATCTGATAAGAATAATTATCCGATCTCGATCATATAATCCAACAGATATTTAATTGTTAAATTCATATTCGATTTGCTATGTTATCGGATATTTGATCTAATAATCTAATTCGAAATTTTAAAAAATTAGGAAAAAAAATCAATATTGGAATCAACTTTTTTAATATTTTTTTCCCAATTTTCTAATTCTTAATCGGGTTTAATAATTACAAATTTTTTAACTTTTTTATACTTTGAATTTGATGATTTTTTTTTATTTTAAATTTATTTATTTATATTAGTGAGAAGTAACACGTCGTAAAAATATTTTATTAACTCAATTATTATAACAAATCGGATCGGATTGTTATCAAATTGGATTGACTATATCCATATTTGATCCATTTAATTAACGAATTATCGAATTTGGATCTTAATCAGGTTATCGGACCGAGACCCTAAATTCATCTCCCATTCATTTTATCAAATTCGGATCAAAATCCAGTCAATTGACAACCTTAATTTTGGGGTTAAGATTCTCTTGGACACGCTCTAACAAGGGTTTACATAAATTTAGTGCTTATTTGAGCCCTATTTTTTAAGGAAAAAATGTGGTTCTGAATAGTGATTTTTTAGATTACGTGTGATTTAAAAATAAAGAAATTTTTTGAATTTATGTATAAAATTATTTTATAAAAAAATGCGCGGTTGAAAATGAGTTTTAAAAAAATGAGTAGCCAAACATAGGCTTAATGTTTGTTTGGGAGAGATTATTAGAATTGAAAAATGGTTGTGATGAAAAAAGAAAAGTACAATTGAAAATAAATGAATAAAAATATCTATTCAATTTAAAGAAAAAATAAATTTCAAATAAATTTTACCAAACAAATTAATAATTATTGTTAATTTGACTTTGTTCGGTGGTTTGGTACACCGAACAAGTCTTTATGTTCAAACTATTCCTAGTTTGTGTCAGACACCGATAAATCCGGCAGTTGCCTTTTTCTTTTAATTTATTTGTACGTTTTTTAAATTATTTTTCCATGATCACTAAAACATTAGGTCCCGTCCCAATCTTAGTTTTTCTTCATAAACTAGTCTCATAGCTTAATTAGGTCCCGATCTCGTGTAAATTACAATTTTAAATTAAAATAAATAATTAAATTTAATAATATATTTCATAAAATTTATAATTCTTTATCCATATATTTCATAAATTTTATTAAAATCTACTGAAATTTATTTCAAACAGGAGTTCTGTTAAATTTTTTTAAGTTTAAATATGAGAATAGTAATTAAAATACAAAGGTTAACTTGTAATTTTCGTGAAAAAAATTTCTTGTACTCGAAGTCAAATTTTCTAATTGGGAATAGTGTAGTCATGATTTTTAAAATAAAATTTTGAAGAGTAAAAGGGTAAACAACATTTGTTTAATTGTCATTATTTTTAGAAAATGAAGTTTTAAATGTCGATTTTTTAAAGAATTTATGGTTAAAAAATAAAACATAATAATTTACGTACAAAATATTTTATATTAAACATAATTAAAAATAAATATAAAATTAAAGAATTTTAAAATAATAAATCGGGGGCAAAAATATTAATTGGCATTTGATGGAAGTGGTAGTGCCTTCCCAACAAAGGCTTCTTTTGTTATCCGTACTCACGCGCTTTTGTCTTTTATGCCATGATTTTTATTGTTTGAGGGGCCATCCACAAATAATTGCACTTTTTTTTTTTCTTTTCAATTAGTTTTCCTTCAAAGTAAATACTAGTATCGAGAAATATAATTGTTGATAAATAAAAGTGAGAAAAGTTGCAAAATTGGTCCCAGTTTATAGTCTAAGTACCAAGTGTGATCTCAATTTTTGAAAATGTAAAAGTAAACCCTTAACTTTTCATCATGAGCAATGTTATTCAAAATCAACGACTACAGTAATCATCATATGTGTCAATTTGTTATTGAGGTATTAACTTATTATTTGAGGCAATGAAATTATTGTCTCAAATAACAAGACTACAAATATCATTATTCTTTCATTATAATTGAACAATTAGTCTTCACTTACTGTAACTACCAAAATGTGTTAAATTGTCGAATGTTTCTGAAGTAATATTTTTACTAATTGCATAACTATAATGAAGGATTAAGAATTAACTCATCAAGTTGCTACTCGAACCAATGTGTTCAAAACTAAAGATGCAATGTTTACTCCCTGTTTGAATCCTTTTATCGGAATGAATTTTGTAAAAAAGTAATTTTTTTAGAACGTACAGTTAAAAGTTAAGAGAATGAATTAAGTTTACGTGGCCTCCATTGTATCCTAAAACAAAAGATGGCTACAAGTCCACTTATAATAAAGACAAATTCCATATGGGTGCAATATACTTTTGGGGATAGTGGATTAAAGTTAGATTCTTCAATTTCCAGTGCAACCCAACCTAATATGTTCCATGCTTTTAAGTGAATATAATTGATCGGTCATTATATTTATTTCTTTAAATTAAATAGATTTGAACAGGTTAGTCCGACGTGACTAGGAGTAGTATAAGATAATCCAAAATTATTGGGTTTTTTTCCCCTTTGTGCCCTGCGTGACTAATTATCGACGGACTAGCTGCCATAAAGGGACATCATAATATAAGCTATATTTACTATTTAATGATGGTGTGGTTGAACAATCATACCATTGCATATGGCTGGAGTCTCAAGAAAGGAAGGTTAGTGAATTTGACCACTTAAACTATAGGTAATCAATTCAACTTCGATAGCCGGCTAGCATCATCAATTAAAGACTATAGTTTTGCCTCTGACACGCTAATGTCTTGTTTAAAAAATTTTAGACGGTTATATGTCATGCTAGTGTAGAATACTGATATTGAATGACTAAATTGAATACCTTCTTGGATCTTGTTAGCTTTATTAAGACGAGCGTCTTCAACTCAAGAGTGGGATGTTAATGACGGTGTATTCATTATTATATTTTCAATTGATTTTGTGCTATATTGGATTTGGCGACAATTCTATTTGTGATTGCTCAATGATCGAGCCCTTCAATTTAACCTCGAGTATCTCGGGTCGACTTATTATGAGCATTCACCCTTCTTGCTCAATCTATTAGTGCGAGAGTTGGGACTATCTAGCTCTACTACTTTTTTCGCCAAACTCTAAGATCAAACATAACTCGAGTGCTAACACTTCGATATAATCACTTTACTAGTTTATTAACTTGATTGGCTTCTTTCATATCATGTCAGTTCAACGTGTTTTAAAATGTCACGCTACTACCATTTCCATACAACATTTGAAATAAAAGACACAATTCCTTAAAAAATTCATAGTTACCTAAATGTCTACAAACAGAAAAGTCTGATCCTTTTCATTCATGTTTTTTTCTTCTTTACCTTGTGTGAGAGTTCTCACCAATTAAAGAAAATATGGATCCCAACAGTGATGCTGCAGTGGCATATTGTACTTCACAAGTCAGATTTAAATACATGTTCATGTGTAGGTTAAGTTCTAATGTTGGAAACATGTAAAATCAGCATAGAAAGTTTTTTCAGACTGCTCTGTTTTTGGGTCTCTTCAATTAATGTCAGTTTTGGACCATTCCCTAGCTTTTGAATTATTTTGTACTTTTAGGAGTCTGTTTGACAACCACTACAGTAAAAAAATAATAATAATAAAGAATTTTAAATAGTGACTTTTAAAAAAATGTGTCATTAAAAAGTATAAAAAAAATTTTAAAATGTGTATAATATTTTATTATATGAATATATTGTTGAAAATAATTATGTGGCAAATCATAAAATAAATTAATAGTTGTCAAACAGGCTCATGTATCGTTTGACAAAGGTTTTAATCAAAAATTTAACTGAAATCCCATTATATCGAGTTCCTTAGTTCTCACCATTGAATCTTCGTCTAATACCTTCTATCCAATCTCTTAACAAAGATCAACACACGTAAAATGTAAATACTGATCTATCGTCCTTCACTTTCTGAATTTTTTCAATTTAGACGAATCTTACCATAATTACAGTAACTAATTTAACCGTTGGAATTTAATTAACAATACATGACCTAGCGTGGCCAAACTCACAAATTGATGTAACTATTTTAAATTACAAAATTGGCTGGAAATCATCACATATTTAACTTCAAAAACTCCTGCAATTGTTTAATGACAACACTAAGTAAGTTAATAAAAGAATTCAGATATGATAATCTTATTTTAATAATTAATTGTCCCACTTTTGAGCCACTACAACCTCATGTAATTCCCCAAGAAACGGTCATTAGCTAGACCTAAAGAGAATGGTGTATATTATATTATGGACTTGTCATCTTGGTAATGAAGTTAAATTAGTGGAAAGGTGGGGCTCAATTATGGAGGCATATAGATTAGCATTAGCATTAATCATGTGATTTGGGATGGGAGAAATGAAAATTCGTTGAAATTTGGTGCCGACAGACCCGAAGTCGGTGGTCCAACCTAAAAATTTTAATAGAACTTATAAAATTTCCCAAAATATTAAAAAATGACGGTTGGACTAATTCATTAGATAGAGTAGCTCAATTCATTATAAATTCCTTATCCACATATCTTATTGACGAGAGACTTTGTTCTCATGCCTTCAATACCCCGTTCGAACGATGTATTGTGTCCTCAAACTAGGAAGGGCCCAACTCTTCCACCATATCGGGGACACCGCATTAAGAACCAAACATGGATTCCTCTTATCATTGTGATCCAACTTAGAGTCCACTGTATTCATTCGATGGCAATTGCGATCTATCTCGTGCATCCACATGTAGGTTTCGGACTTGGCTCCAATACCACTTCTAGGGAATTGAGGTTCATTCCAAAAGGTTAACTTATTGGGTAGAATGTTCAACCATATAAGGACATCATATACTGCACGTCTAACCGATATGAGACTTTATTCACACATTCTAACATGTCGTTTTCCTCAAGTTTAGAAGAAAATCTAGACTATATTCGAATTGTATGTTTAGACAGGCCAATCCATGCTCGTAACAAACTTAAATTAGTCACTAGTCACTTTGACACCCCTATTTTAAGAGTAATTCTATTTGGCAGCACAGTCTTTAGCATCAATCTAGTAGATGACTATAAGGGTCTTCATTTAATTGTCCAATGGAGTTTGATTCATTGAACAATTAAATGTGGACTTTCACTGCCAACTAGATGGATGCTAAGCAAGTAGCATTCCGTTCTTACTTTAATTATAATTATTAGCACCTAATCACTAATTGACTTAATTTGGAAGTTGAGATTTGTTGTCCAATTTTTACTGTCCAATTTGTTATCTACCCAATTAATTATTGACGCCTCATTTTAAGCTCTAACTACTCCTTATGCTTAATAATAAATGACATTTTAATATAAAATGATACGTCATTAATTAATTGATGTATAACAAAAATTGGACAACATATCTTAACTATTTGAGGGATACTGGATAAAGACGACTTTGTTAAAGTCAAAAGATGTTCTCTCTCTTCCCCCACTCCTTGATTAACTCCATTCTCACTTCCAAGGCAGGGAATTCATTTGAAATTTAAAAATAAAAATAAAAAATAGCAAACACTCAATGGCCACTCAAAAACCCTCCTCAAAAGTGATGCATGTGATGCTCATTATGCCATTCCATTGTCTTGCTTGTGGCTAATTGTGCTTTTATTTTATGTGCTTTAAGTAATTTAATTATTTGGTATTAATTTAAAGGAGAGAATGATTCTATGTGATGTTATAGATGTAGCTTGTTTAGTAATGTTTCCATGATCTCAATAATAGTATTATTCTCATATGCATAAAGATCTAAGAGCACATTATGGAGCATCAATCCATAATTTACTTATAATCGAAATTTGAGTCTACTTCAACGTTATTGTTGAAAGCGGATAATTCATGATAAATATAAAAAGTCTTACACATAATATTTTTCGACATCTTACTTGAATTCATTTATACACTCATTGTACTGGTTAAGGATAATTAATTATGGGTACAACACCGTCAATAAGAAAGAGTTATGTGATTAGTTACCGAAGATATATTAAAAACTCAACTAGAGTACTTTTCGCAAGACTTGGATACAATTTTCTCGAGTTTGATTTTCATACGAGAAAATTCTCCCTAAAAATATGTTGGGCATTGTAGGTGCAAACCCTAGGTTTAATTATCTTTTTGACTATGAGGATTCATTCTTATTGATTATTGTCTTGATTTTGTTATTGCATTGTCTGCCAATTAGGATTACTCCAATAAGATTTGCAGGAATCGAAGATTTGATGTCCCTAATGACAGATTTACCTAAGATTCTAACCTTAATGTATACTAATTTTGTTCTGCCTAGGATCCATATAGCCTTCGGTTTGTGAGCAACTTTTAGACTTTCTTAATTATTTTACTACTTTCTTAAAAATACATAAATAAATAAATTATTATTATTTTTCTAAAATGAAAATGAAAATGTTGTATTTCTATATAATAATAATATATTTACTTAATAAATAACAAAGATTAATAATAAAGTGGGTAGTATTTTAAGAATATCAAGTTGTTGATTCTCTAGTTAGTGGGATTCCTATTAAGAAGAATCATAAAAGTTTTTCAATTAATTAATATATTTTTTGAGGTGTCCTTAACGGTAGTATTAGTTAAATTAATCCCTTAAATAAATCAAATCGGTGCTCTTGGGCGGTTATGCTTTCTTTGTTGGAGCATTAGATTGATAAATCAACAAAGCACATATTTAGAACATCTTCTTTATTCTCAAAAAAAGTTAAATGCAAATAGATTTTGATTATAGTTAGATTCACAAACGTGAAAGACGGGTTTGAAATATATATATATATGCAACAGGTGAACAGTTCATACGAATCAACGGTAACTTTTTAATGCTTCATTTACTCATCAACTCAAGAATTACTTGAGCTGTACGTAACTTTAAGATGCCAAAGTGTCGAGATGCCAAGAACACACTTGACAAAGTTTAAGAGTGTCATTTCTCTCAATCTGTAAACATTGTCCGATACGTTAAGCCCTCGTCGTGGGTTTAATGCATGGGATATTGGTTTAATAATTATTAGTTATTTTAGTAAATAGGGAAATATGTCAAATTGTAAAATAAAATAGAATTAACAATATTTTAATTGACCTGGAAAATAATTTGCATTCGTATATGATAATTTAATATATAGGAAAAATAGATTTAAGTAAAATCATATTTTTCCTTCCCTTGTGTAAATGTCAGTGGATCTTATGCATTTTTTCAAATTATTATAGGCGACCACTCCTTTTGCATCTTCTTAGAAGTTGGTCCCTACCCTTTTGTCCTTTTTATTATCTTCTCTTTTTAATAATGTTTTTACAAATTTCTTTAATCATAAGGTTTAGCCCATGTTCGATAGAGATTAAAATCAGAATTTTAACAAATTTTAATAAAAATTGATGAAATGTATTAATAAAAAATTTTGAATTTTATAAAATGTGTGATTAAATTAATTATTGATCTTGACTTAAATTTTATTCGTATTTTTTAATATACCAAACATGGGATTAATTTCAAAATTAGGGCACTTTTTCTTTTTGTCAAAGCATGCACGCAGTCCAACTTTGATTGTACGGATCAATGGTCCTCTTATCTAATCTGGGCCAGGCGGTGGAAAAAATGAACCTTTAGTCCCCATTTCATTATATCTATTAATTAGTTAGTCCAGAAACCTTTTATAAAGAAATAAATTAGTCATCAACCTTTTATGAAGTTAAGTCTTTATTTTTTCAACTTAGGCAAGCATTATAAAATTGAAACGACGTGCATTTCCGACTTCTGTTAGGTTACGCGACAAGTTGGGTGACCAAGTTGCTCTTCTAATTACTCGAGATCAACTTGCTATAATGAAAGAACGAAGAATCTTTGATTCTCTTATATACAAGAATTTTGCAAATTAATTTCTATTCCTTTTGACATTACAATTAATTAGGAGACCCTACATATTGACCAAATGAAAAACATTATTGTACCAATCAATGAAAATAAGTATCAATCTACATTATTACATTCAAACATTTTCGTTCACACAGCTTATAATATGTAACTGTGTAAGATTTTTATTTCCTTAAAGCTACAAGGTCAAATTTGGAACATAAAAAATCACGTACAGACACCTAACGTCAAAACCTCATGTTGCACAAAAAATAGAGATAAAAAATAAATGATATTTTCGATTCTTTTGAATTGTATTTTGGCGAGAATCGAGTGAAAAAAATAAAAATTGCGTTTTTATAATTCGCGTAAGCTCGACAATCGAGGCATCCTTTTGTTCAAGTAAGCATCGAGGATTGAGGTCATATTTTTTTTAATTTGAAACATGTGGGCACACGATATAACCGTACTGTCACTGTGTTCAGGTGGACCACAGTAATTTCTATATGTAACATAGGGTAGTATCAAAACTTCTCCGCCATAAACTGGCAATCATCTCAACTATCAACAACCAAATGTCGCCTCAAATCTAAACCAAAATTTGATCTAAAAATAAAAGAAAGAAAAATCCATTTTTTGTGTTGATTGAATTAATTTTTAGCTGTTAATTGTCGTCGTTATTTAGAGATGACGATTGTTCCACTATCTACTAATGTCGCATGGTGGTGGTAGGATGGTTTTGGAGTTTTATGAAGGTTTGAATCTGATCGAGATGAAGAAGATCTTGTTGGTGATGAAGCTGAATGGTGGCCATTGACATCAAAAGTCAAAGGTGGTGGTGGACCGATTGTGGTTGGCAACTAGGGCTTGGGTATGGGGTGGGTGCGCCGATTCTCATGGGTATGAGAAGAAGATAATATTTTGTTAAATTAACAGCATGTTAACAATATGTTTTGAATTAAATATTTTTTTTACCTAGGTGAAATTTCCTTAAAAATTAAAGTGTGAACTTTATTATCTCAAATATGATGCCACATGGTTGGGTTGGTCCAAACTTTTAACAAAAAGTAGAATTGATGGATAAGACAAACCTACTTTGTAACAAAGGGACTACACAAAAGTAAGTAAGCTAAGCCCAATGGGCCATATCCTAAGGCATCTTCTTCTTTTGTCAAGAATATTAAGTTTTTATTTTATTTTTTTGAAGATGAAAAATAAAAAGTTAATCTTATAATTACTTTTATCCAACACCGTGAGTTGTGAATATTGAATGTTAATAAAAACCAGTGAACTAAAACTTGACTTTGAGGTGACAGTTTGGTTTTAATTTATATTCAGTGCTAATGAAAAAATTCGCAAAGAGACCGAGAGAATTGGGTTAGGCCAATCTACGGTTGATTGTTACAAAAGCTAAGTTGGTACATAAAAAAATGTTGGACAGTGTGAAAATCACTCCTATAAAAATTGTCAAACCACGTTTGACAATCGATTTTGATATTATTGAAATTGAGCGAATAATTGTGTGAATTCGTGAACCCTGCCACTTCTCGCATAGATTTGAAAGTCCACATTGTTAAAAACACATTCATATTAAATTGCTTTCTTAATTAGTAGATTTTTAGGAAGTCACTATTAAATTTATTTTTGCTTTTATTCAAATAGATGTTATGCATAAGTAGATCATAATTCTTATAGAATAGTTTTCAAGACGAAACTATACTCATTAGTATATCGTTTGTGTATTGGTATCGTACGTTTTACGATTTTTACTGAACACTAATGTTCCCTCCCTCTCTTTTACTAATATGTTGAAAGTCATCCATAAATTATATCCTAATTTTAGGTTTGAATTAGAAGAAAATGAAAAGGAGGAAGAAAAATAGATGCAGAATCATTCATTCCCTATCTCAAGGAAATGGGATAGGGATAGTGACAAGGACAGAGGTAGTCGAGAAATGAGCTAGGAATAAATATAGAATGTGCACAGTGGATATAACCTGAATAGGTCAATATAGAGCTTATTTATGTACTTTATGTTGATTATGTAGTCACAGAGGTTTCTTGGCTGTTTCTAGTTCAACTATGTTACATTCTTTGAAGTTTTATCAATACTGCAGAGTGATTTTATATTTGTATTTGCTTTTGGTTCTTCCATTTCCAGCCACACATTGGGTTCGAGAGGAGAGGATCACATTGTTTACCGCTGATGGTTTGATTCAAATTGGAGGGGACCTTGTCCCACACCGTATTTCTTTGTCTGATGTATGATCTTTCCTCCCCAATACACGCACACATTTAGTTTGGCTTATACAAACGGATTTGGTTTATGAAATCATATATTATATAAAAAACAAAATTTTGATAACCGTGGATGTCCGTATCAACTTGCGCGCACTAATCCCACGGGGACCCTGAAGTTTACGGTCGGATACTCACCTCAATGGCCTTGAGGGGACTTGAACTAGTGGCCATTGTGGAGCAAATCCAATGCATTATAAAAATAGGTTGGAGAAAATTCAACTTCATAATTTTTGCAGTTTATGCATTAGTGTAATAAGATTTGTTGTTCTCTAAGTAAGTAGATATTTAAAAATTTATGATTCAATCAAAATATAAGTGTAACCAAATGTATGTTTGGTTATAAGCAAATGACCTTTGCTGCTTCTTTAAATATTGGTTCATCACTCTATGCAAGCGCAGAAAATTGGCCAATGGTCAAACATGTTTCTGCATTACGATTTACGCTTTTCTTAATCAAATCAACTACCTTTTGCTTTTAGTGGTGCTTTCTGGTGCATTACTCTGTCAGAATAATTTGTGACATGTTTTATTTGCTTATCATGAAAAGAGTTATCAAAGTAAGCATGATAGTACCATCATTCAGAAACACAATGTGTTGTCCCTGCAATTTTTATGATTTCCATCGTTTTTGCATATTGCATCACCAAGGACGCAGAAAAAGCAATAATAACTCTTTGGCTTAAGGAATTTAAATTTGTTGGTTCTTTCATTTATCTTTACGCTTCGATATTCACTTTCTCGAACCTTCATCTCTTAACGAATAAATATTTTTAGCTTACCCTTTATGTAGTTTTACCATGCCGAAGAAGCAAGGAAAGGTAAAAGTGTCGCAAAGATTTCTACAGTTTCAAGAAAGTGATTACATGGATCCATGTCAAGGTCTATGTTTGGGTGCGCTCTTTGGCATCGCAGCAACAAATGTAAAAATTCTTGCACATTTTAAAAGATATCTTTGGCATTTCAGTGTTTTATTTATTACATCTGATGGAAATTGGTCTGTGCTAGGGACTTGATATGGGCAGAAGACTGTATCTTTGGCTTCTGTCGCTTCATTGGGATGCTCAGTGATGTTGTGGAAGACACTGTTCTCGAGCACGGTGGGGAGATAAATTCTAGTAGTCTATCTATTAGAATTTCGCCGGAAGGAATGTGTATTGTTGTGGCATATTGGAACTCTGGTTAGACTTGCCCAGGTCGTATTGACTAATAATAGTAGTTAAGCCATCAGCATCCAATCGCTCAATAGAAAAATGTTTCTTGTCCAAAATTTGGAAGTTTCTCATAACGCTTGCTTGATTATGAGAAGGTAATTCAAGTTATGATAGACGACCTACAAGTGATAGGTGGAATGAGGAAACTCAATTATCAAAATTATATCATATGGCAAATTTGCATGGAGTCATACCTCAAAGTGCAAGATTTGTGGAAAGTAGTTGGCGGAAGTGACGTGACACCTCTAGAAGAAGCCATGGCTTTGAAGAAATGGAGAATCAAAGCGAGTAAGGTCATGCTCATTATAAAGACAACAATTGAGAGAGAATTATTGGAGCATATAAGGGATAAGAGCACACAAAAAGAAACATGGGACACTCTAGCCGCACTATACTCGAAGAAAAATGATCTAAGGTTGCGGCTTCTGGAGAACGAGCTTCTTTCGAGCACTCAAGGAGAACTATCAGCAAGTCAATATTTCAACAAAGTTAATTCTCTTTGTTACGAAATCTTCGAATTAAATTTTTCAAGTAAGATTTCGGAGTCTAGAATGAAAAGAATAATCATATATGGATTGAGACCTGAATTTAGAGATTATATTGCTGCAATACAAGGTTGGCTAGGGCAACTGTCATTAGTTCATCTCGAAAATTTATTGGCCAACGAAGAAATGTTGACCAAGCAAATGTTAGGGGTCTCAATAAATAAAGAAGAGAAAGAAACATTATTTAGCTAGAAAATAAGAGGTCAAATCTGTCAACAAAATAATAAAAAATTAAAAGAATGTAAATCTAAAGGACGAGTTGAAGGAAGTTATCAAACAAGGGAAGCTCAAAAAACTTGCAACGAGAGAGGTTAGAGATATCAATGAACTAATAGCTTGTAATTTGTGTGGAAAACGAGGTCATTATGCCGGAGATTGTTGGTTTAAAAAAAACCAGCAGAAGGAAATATAGCAACTTCTAACAATGAAGAGAAATACAATAATGAAGAAAAATGGGATGCTCAGGAATCCACAACAATAATTGAGCAAGCTCGAGAGAGGAAATTCAATTCAAGCATAAATGACGAATCAACGTTGGTGGTACTCTTTCCTTAACAAATGGATTGCGAAGATGACTGGATCAATGACTCGAGAAAATAATTGGATTGATGACTCAAGAAATGACATTGTGGTTCGTGTAAAGACTTCTTGGTGGACTCCGTAGAGGAAGGAACTACCAAATTTAGAAGAAGTGTTTGAATAAGCATATTCATGGTGGACACCGCAGATGGTGGAGCTGTTAGATTTAAAGGAAATGGAAAACAAACTGCAAGAGGATATTACAGAAACACAACAATGAAGCCTTGAGGAATCTAAAGATCTACATGTGTCAAGTGATAAAGAAGAGCTTATTAGAGCAACACAGAGTTATTCACAAAATGATGCGGATCAGGAAATACTAACGAAGAATCGACACAAGAGATTAAGGTATGTACGAGTTTCGAACCACAAATAAGGAAGTCGGGTAGACTCGAGAAATCAAGTATTAATTATCCTAATCTAAAAATTGATATAGAGAAAAGCATGAAAGAACCAGAGAGAATAAATGAAGGATCAATCGCTTCAAAACTTGTCGAGTTTAAGGTAGAGCTAGACGTGACGAAAAAGAAAAGAGTCAAAATGAAAAATGTCGATGCTAAATGGGAGAATTGAAGATGCAGCACCGATATTTCTAGAATGTGCTGGACCTTCCTCCATTCATCAGTTCAAGTGGGCTAGAAAATCCTAGACACCATATTTTTTCAATTCTTGAAGCAAACAGGGAACAATCTGGAGAATGCAACTCCAGCCAAGAGAAGAAGGATTTGAATATTGTTGTATAATTTATTCTCCGCCGCCTTTCTAGATGAGCCTCCCACCGCCATAAAAGTGTATATATATGTGTTGGCTGAATGTAATGTGTATGTGGTAAGCNCAGGGAACAATCTGGAGAATGCAACTCCAGCCAAGAGAAGAAGGATTTGAATATTGTTGTATAATTTATTCTCCGCCGCCTTTCTAGATGAGCCTCCCACCGCCATAAAAGTGTATATATATGTGTTGGCTGAATGTAATGTGTATGTGGTAAGCAGAGAGAAAAACAAAGAATAGAAATGAGAGAGATAGTGCAGGAGAGAGAGAGGTGTGTGAGAGAGTGATAAGAGACAAATATGGTTGCCGAGAGTGGAGAGAGAGAATAAGTTGAGTGTTCCTTTGCTAAATAACATCGTAAGTGGTTAGTGATTTTGGCGTGTATCCAAAATTTGTAAGTTTATTTCATTAATAAAGTCATATTTTGGGTGTTTAAACTCAACAATGTTTATTTGGTGTGTTTAAATCATATTATTTTGGAAGAATGTATTTTAGAATAGTAGTTTGATGAAGAATGCGTAGCTATATCAACGAGCTGGAAAAAAAAAAGCTCGAGCTCGACTCGAGCT
>CAIGRN010201832.1:0-13705 GCA_903798345.1 Fraxinus anomala | reverse complement strand
AAAGAATGTATTTTGGAATAGTAGATTGATGAAGAATATGTGGTTGAAAAAGAAGGAAAAATTATTGATATGATGAAAAATATTATTTTATTGAAAAATGTGTGATTAAAAATGAGTAAAAGAATAAGAATGAAAATTTTAATGTGGCTCAAACAGGGACTTAAAACTAGATGGCTCACTTGGGCCAATGGCGCATCATCATTTTCTTTCCATACTGAATTTTTTATTTTGTTTCCGAAAGTGCTTTGTCTAATTTTGAACCTACTAAACATGGAAAGGAAATAAATAAAATACAAGAAAAATTCTTATAATAAAGTATGATTTCATTTTCTTTTCCTAAAACAAGTAATCTAAAACTTGGAACATAATATCTATTAGGATCTTCGTCACTTCTTTTTCTCTCTTTAGGTTTGCTTGCAAGAGTAACAATTTTGAAGAATATAATTATGTTTGGGTGTCAATTTAATAATGCCAAACTATACGTTTTACATCTGGGGAGTATACTATTATATTATTTACTTTCTTCAATAGTTCATTTCTGCCCTTCACTCATCAGAGTCCTGGTTCAAAATTCAGGTTGTGGCTGCAGAGAATGCAACTAAGGGCGGGTTGCATGAAAAACTAACCATGACAGTTGCGGTGCCATTGCTATGGGGAGTTTCCCCAGCTTCTCGAACTCTTCACCTTGCCGTTCCGAGCGGTGGAGGGATCGTAGACAAGGTCTATTGGCAATGGGACTTCCTGTAAATAAATTACTAAGCTTTTTCTAACCATTGTTTGTGCATTTGTAAGTATCTGCCTGCTACATTGTACAAATTCTGGGAAAGTATTTAACAGTGAAACTTGCACTTTAACGTTGTAATACCATGTTAAGTCATATCATTTAAAAACTTAAATGGCAAAAAGATAGAGAATTAACTATTTATTTATATTATGTATTATGAAACTATCGTTTCAATATTTGTCCAAATATACATCAAATCATACTGGCCAATAATCAACTAAGGCCTCACATGCTGAAGTCATAATATCTGGGAGCCTTCTGGGCTACTTCCCATGAGAATCTCTCCAAGTGGGATTTTACTTTTACTTACCCTGCAATTTCTGGTCAATGGAAAACTAATCCCGTTACATAAATATAAGCAGTCCCGTAATGTAATAATATCTGGGAGCCTTCTGGGCTACTTCCCGTAATGTAATAATATCTGGGAGCCTTCTGGGCTACTTCCCATGAGAATCTCTCCAAGTGGGATTTTACTTTTACTTACCCTGCAATTTCTGGTCAATGGAAAACTAATCCCGTTACATAAATATAAGCAGTCCCGTAATGTAAAATATCTAGGCATATGTTTGGCAAGAAATGAGTAATAGTATTTTTATTAAGTGATTCGATTTTTTAGGACTGCTGCTCGCCGATCTTGTACTTTAGCTAGCAGTACGTACGTAATAATTTACGTAATGATTTATCAACAAATTATATGACGAGATTTAAATAATTTTCTCATTTACACTTTGACACGCGTAAACAATACCAACCGTGGAAAGTCGTGAGAGTACAACTGTCAATCTCTCACCGACACACATTTCCCGAGGCACATTTTTGACAGCAAATAATCCATTTGACAATTACTTCCTACCGTTTACCAATTTGAAAAGATGCCAACAAATCATAGCCGTAGATCACAGCACAGATGTTCCGATTGGGGACCCACCACACTAGACTGATAGGCTCTGTAGGGTAGTTGGTAGACAGAGGATGAGCGAGTTACCTCACCTGCATGGTTTTATATTACATCGGTCTATATATATAATCGCTGCATCTATACACAACCACGCACATTTCCATTTCCTCTTTCTACCGTTAATCTCTTTGCAGATCTCAACTTTGTTTTTTCACATTAAGGTAAGCAGGTTTCATACTCTTGCAATTATGAATTTTTTTTCAATTAGATTCAGATCCGGTAACAGCGAGTTTGTGCTTGCTTAGATCCAGTTTGTTTTTTGTTCTCTACATTGATTGTACTAATTACGTAATGTTCTCTTGATCCCCGGTGTATGTTCTATGTAGATCGCATTGTGGGTAAGAAATTGTTTATCAGTGAAGGATCTGGATTTCAAAGTTTGACCAGAGATTTGATTTTTTTTTTTTTCCCTGGCAAAAGTATTATATGATTGCATTTCGAATGAACTGTAAAAATTATTGTGTGATTTTTTGTTTTGGCGGATCGTATTTCAACTTCGTACAACAGTGTTCAGTGGACGATGTTGAATAGTGTTATCTGATTTCAATGTGATTACTGTCAACTCAATAGAAAAAGATAATTCAGTTTTTCTAAACAGAAGAGGAGAGTTTCCAACTAAAATTAATCTCGTGTAGTTTTGAAGAAAATATACCATAGCGCAATTTCAATTTTACAACTTGTTGATTTTTCCCCCAAATTTTCGTTGTCTGGAGCATTAATTATGTTACAAAGTGGGATACTGTTCTCGTTACAGAGGAAAAATGTTTTGCGTCAAAATGTACTTCTGAGATATAAAATCCAATATAGAAAGTGCAAGAACATAACCACATATTGATCTGCCTTGTTTCAGAAACCAATTGACACGTCAATTTCTTCCATGAAAGTTGTAGGAGTTGTAAAGCTGTAGACAGATGACATTACAATCAAGATTTAAAGTTGTTCTTATAAGCTACTATCCAATTTGCCTATTAAATTTAAACGTTCAATCATTTTGAGATTATATTGAGATGTATAAATCTTCAGGGGTGGCGTTATTTACTGTTTTGAGTAGCATCACATCTAATATGGAAATAATACACAAGTTTGTTATTATTTGAATTATCAAATGTCTACGTTCTCTGTATGATTTTCAGAGCGGACATGGAAACCTTTCTTTTCACCTCAGAGTCTGTCAATGAAGGCCATCCTGACAAGCTTTGTGACCAAGTCTCAGATGCCATTCTTGATGCTTGCCTAGAACAAGATCCAGAGAGCAAAGTTGCTTGTGAATCCTGCACAAAGACTAATATGCTTATGGTCTTTGGAGAAATCACAACCAAGGCCAATGTAGACTATGAGAAGATAGTTCGAGATACGTGCAGGGGCATTGGCTTCACATCACCTGATGTTGGTCTTGATGCGGACAACTGCAAGGTGCTTGTTAACATCGAGCAACAGAGCCCTGACATTGCCCAGGGAGTTCATGGTCATCTGACCAAGAAACCTGAGGAAATTGGAGCTGGTGACCAAGGTCACATGTTTGGCTATGCCACTGATGAAACACCGGAGCTCATGCCCCTCACTCATGTCCTTGCCACCAAGCTTGGTGCCAAGCTCACTGAAGTAAGAAAGAACAAGACTTGCCCATGGCTGAGACCTGATGGAAAGACCCAAGTTACTGTTGAGTACAGGAATGATGGTGGTGCAATGGTTCCTATTAGAGTTCACACCGTTCTTATCTCAACCCAACATGATGAGACCGTAACAAATGAAGAAATTGCTGCTGATTTGAAAGAGCATGTAATCAAACCTGTCATCCCTGCTCAGTACCTTGATGAAAACACGATCTTCCACCTCAACCCATCTGGTCGATTTGTTATTGGTGGACCCCATGGAGACGCAGGACTCACTGGTAGAAAAATTATTATTGACACCTATGGTGGTTGGGGTGCTCATGGTGGAGGTGCTTTCTCCGGAAAGGATCCTACAAAGGTGGATAGGAGTGGTGCTTACATTGTTAGGCAGGCAGCGAAGAGTGTGGTGGCTTCGGGGCTTGCTCGTCGGTGCATTGTGCAAGTTTCTTATGCAATTGGTGTTGCTGAACCACTTTCAGTGTTTGTTGATACCTACAAGACAGGTAAGATTCCCGACAAGGACATACTGGTTCTTATTAAGGAGAAGTTTGACTTCAGGCCGGGAATGATCGCCATCAATCTTGACTTGTTGAGAGGAGGCAACTTAAGGTACCAAAAAACTGCTGCTTATGGTCATTTTGGCCGTGATGATCCCGATTTCACCTGGGAAGCCGTCAAGATCCTCAAGCCTAAAGCATGAGTACGTGGTTTACCAGCTAGACAATGTTTCCTCAAGTTGATTTCATGTTGAAATCAAACTGGTTACAGATTAAAGAATAAGGTTCATTGGGCATATCAACTTTACCATTCATTTCTAGGACTCCATTATGGCGCCGCGAGACTGGAGTGTATGTTATTTTGTGTCTCTTTTCTTTTTCCTTCTTTTCTATTGTATCTCCCTTGTTAGGGAATTATTGTTTGGAGGTATTTTGCAAAACTCATTTGTTCCATTTGATCATTTCTGAACCATTTCAATTGAAGTTGAATTATGAAAGACAGATTTATTTATGAGTATTAATATTTTTTACCATTTGTTTCATGTTAACATTTGCTGCATTGAAGTAAACTCGTTAGGTAGTGTATACTTTTAGCCATAGATTTCTAGTCAAGGAACAATGCAAATTTGAAGGGCTCTCCCAAAATATCATCAATAAATTTGCATGATA
Organism: Fraxinus anomala; assembly: GCA_903798345.1. NCBI lineage: Eukaryota > Viridiplantae > Streptophyta > Magnoliopsida > Lamiales > Oleaceae > Fraxinus > Fraxinus anomala. The sequence continues at coordinate 9,184 of CAIGRN010201832.1, read as the reverse complement.
AGACAATTTCCCATGAGATCAAATAATTCGGAAAAATATTTAGGGGATCTCATAATTGCAATAGTAGCACTCACCCCACCCTCAATAACCGACCACACTCTATGGTGCCTATATTTGAAATTTTTTTTAACAAGAAAAAATAGAAATCACAGACCAAAAAACTTATATAAGAAGATTCTTACCAATGTAAATATCTGGAAATTGAATTGAAATTTCTGAAAGAGGTTGAGCAGCTTCAACCTGCATTGCATATAACTTTCAAGTTAAACCACCATATATAAACTGTACCAGATATGCAATAAACATTATATGTTTGTACAAGCTATGTCTAGATTGTGTGTGTCCATTTGAAGATCCCATCAAAACAACGTGCTAATTTTAGTATAAACTGAGGAATCAAGGCTACATCTGCACCTTTTAGGCTTTCACCGCGTATGCTTTCAGTACAACACACTCCTTTCAAAATCACAGGGTTTCAACCTTTGCCAATCGAGGCATCGGCAAAACCATAAAAGAACAATCAAAGAAGGAAAGGATTTGGAAGTTAACTGAAGTGAGCACACAGTAGAAGAATCCACTAGCGCATATTCAGATTACAGGTGAATCTGAAATCTTTAAATCTGACTCAACTTCACAAGAACAATGGAGCTTCAAAACAATTATACTTTTAACAGTCACAACATAATCGCCTTTCATGATGCAGCAACTCAGTGATCCCCTCAGGCAATTGTGCCATCTGGGAAATGGACAACTGAAATATTAGTAATTACACAAAGTACAATAAAGAAACAAACCGAAAATTAAAACTGTGAGATATTGGAGACGAGAATATTCTGAAGTACTATACGGAACAACCAACCCCGCATTAATTTACTGCTCTTTACATGGTAAAACAGAATCTAGACATTATTTCAAAGAAGTGGATAGGACTTCCATTTGTTCCCATCTCCTTCTCAAGAATTGAATCTTTACACCAGTTTAACACACGTCACGAAATCTAGAGAGAGAACTTCTAGATCGTTATTTATGTTGGATGTAAAATTTCAGTACCATATAAGCGAATCTCATTGTAAACATAGTACTTAACTAATTCTAAAAGTGCTCCCTAATTCATAAAATTTACCATAGATAAGTAATTTAGTCATGTCAACATTCTATTTTCATCAAGATTAACCATTAACTCTCCATATTGTCAATGAGCCATTAATACCTTAATCCCACAATGGTTACCCATCATTTTTGACAAGCTTACCCCGTACGATAAAATTGTTAATAATCATACTACGGTGCCACCCTGACTAACGGATAGGTTGACATAAGCCACATGGCAATCTATCATTAGCCTGTTTTAAACATTTTCTTCATTTCCATCCACCTAGGAATCTGTCAACCTCTATGTCACAATTCATCTGGCATTGTGGTTTAATCCAATTGTGAATCCCGGGACCATATAAAACTTTTGGAATCATATTACATCATTCCTGTCCCCAGAGCACTTTTCACCTTTGAGATGCATATCCCTCAAATTCTTCATCAGGGGCCTGTAATAGGTAATTGAACATGTTAGAGCTTGATATATATATATGCAATAACTTGGACAGTTATAATATTGTTAACATGGACAACAAAAAAATGGAAAATATCAGGTAGGGAATCATTAACTTCGAAAAATTCCAAAAAGATGAAAGTCTGACATCGCTTTAAATTATGCAGAAGAGTCAGAATCGAAATTTTCGAAGTACTAAAAAGAGATAAAAGGCACCGTACGGACACCAAATGCTTTAGCAACTCCAGCTGAGTGCTATCTGAGCACCTATAGTAAGCAGCTTAAGGTTCATGCACATTCATAAAAAAGGTCAATGATGCTTCTAAACTAAGAAATCATTGAAGGAGCAATTCTCTCTTTATCTTTTTCAGTTTTCATGCAAGAGATTGCAACAGTTCTACAACATCATTTGTTGACTTCCGTCTCTCAACTTCCTCTGCAACAGAATCCACCTGGATTTGGAAAGAATGTCAATATGAAGTTGACCATGAAACCAAGCCAACAGATCAAATATTAAAATATCCCCAATATTCAACTTTGATTGGGAAACAAAGGCTGGAAAATCCCGCTGTGATTTGCTTAATAGTTGAGGAATTTCTTTATGAACCACCTTCAAGTGAATAGAAGAAACTAATCTCTCCATAAAAAATCAATGAATGAAGAAGAGTTTGCGAAGATGAAACGAGTATATAACTCAAACATTTGAACATATTTTGCCAGTGTGACATAAGTATAAACCTCATACAACTGCTGTACACATATTAAAGAACATAAGCAAACATCATTTAATATGGAAGGTTCTAATATATACTTCTAGGCTTCTAGCGATTGTATGTTGGGAAAAAAGTCTTTTTAATTGCTCCTTTACTAGAAGACAATGAACAGAAAAATGGTTATGCCTTAAACTGGCCAGTGGCTATCTTGGGTATATCCTAGTAAAACAAACTTTTAAAAAATGCATACGATCCTCTTCGTGCCATGGGACTCTTTTTTCTACGCTTTCTTTTTTTTTTTTTTTTTTTTTTAATATCAATACCCTTCCCTATACAAAAGATCAAAATTTTGCAAGATCCTCTAATGCATTGTTCCCCTCTCTAATTATGTAAACCATACTAGATTGCAAGTGCAAATGTCAACACCACAAGGAGCAGAAATTATTCTATAACAAAATTTAAAGCCACGATAACTTACACCATTTTGGGTGACAGCAAGTTGTGAGGCAGCCCTAACTATTGAATGTAGCTTCTGCACAATGTTGACCCCAGCTGATTTCAACTGTGCCAAACCAGAGCTATGGAACCAACAGAAATATATCATATACAAAAATGACAGGAACTATACATGGAAATCACAGAAAAATATAAAATTATATCCGTAGACCACTGTGTTCCAATCGATATGCAAGATGAACCCGTCTTAAACCTAAATGTGACAGGTCAGCATTGCCTCTTGATCTAAATCAATTAGTTGCCTAAGTCACAAATCAAATAAGATTCCAATGGATTTAAGGCAAGTGTTATAGAGGAGTGCCAATGAATGAGAGTTATTCGAGAAGTCTGTCTGAAAATTAGTTCAGAATGTTAAAATGGCCAACAATAAAAGTTTAACTCAGAAGAATACTAAACATTGGACAGAAGTCACAGAACCAATATGACAAAAGAGCATATAAGATTTGTGGATTGCTAGCTTATAATTATAATGTAGTTAGTTTCTGGTAAATTAAGTACAGTGTGGTTATTGAGTAGCATAATTATTAACTTGAAACATCGATGCATCGAGAAAAACAATGGAAAACGTAATTCTAGGATCTGATGGGAGTACAAGTTAGAGCAGCAGAATTCTTTACGAGTTTTATTTTTATTGCTTTCCTTAGTTGCCTTTTGTTTAACTCATGTCACACATTTACATATAACCCAATAGTAAAAGTAAAAGTAAAAGTATTATGTTCCATTCATTTGAAGTTCATGCGTATTTTTAAAATTGTGAAAAATGGGTTATCAAAAAAAAGCATATTACATTAAAATAACAAAAAGATCTTTTAATTTACTTTATCAAGAAATGAAAACAAAATAATACGCTCTTTCACACTTTTCTTCACGCCACACAAGTATAAATTGCATGAAAAAATATCAATTTTCGATGGCTTGGACGCTCAACAATCCTTTGTTGCCAAGTGGGATCATTCATACATCTCAAGACACCACCATAAAACTTTTACTAGAAAACACACATTGACTGACATTATATGAATGTACATTTGACTGAATTTATAATACATCAATTAATGCCAGCATTCCGGTGTTAGAAAATGATCTATATTACCAAATAGTGATTTCGCACCCATTGCATCGCCCTGGATTGTTTCAAACCCTCATCTTTGCTTAAAGAATTGATCTTCTTATCATGATGAAACCTATTTTTATCCACAACTATTTCCTGACAATATAAATGGACAACCAATCTTCACCATGAGGAACATGGATAAGCCCACATCGAGCTTAAGACAGTACAAGAACATATAATTGGATGGAAAGTTCCAAATATTCTCATCTTATCACACTTGAGACAATAAAAAAGAAGAGTTGAGCGTGGCTATTACACCATCGCATCATTCAGGTTGACTTTCTTCTCTCTTTAATGGATGAATGCTTGCAAATTCTAAATTTTGTAAAATCGTCAGTAGATCCATATTTTGTGCAAAACAAGGAACCCCTTGAAATTGCTTAACTTGTTCATAGGAGACTAGAAGATTGCAAGTTTGAGATATAAAATCATCCATCCTTCAAAATCCTAGTATTTTATTGGAAATTGCTACAAAATGATTCGTGGGGCTTTTTTTCTTTGATTTAAGAAGCATTTAATAGGGATGTATCATAACACAATCTCTCAATCGATGCCATGTCAAGTCAAGATTGTTACAATCACATCTGTATTAACTTGTACATCGTGCAATCCATTGCAGGGAGACCCACAAGAAGTTGTGCCCTCTCAAGATGACTCCAAATTCCAAAAACTTGTGTGTGGGGTGGGGAGTGTGGGGAGGGGAGAATGTATATTAAGAAAAGTAATACAAAATAAATATTGTAAAGAAAAATTCTTTTCAATACACGATAAAATTAAATTGAACAGTGCAATATACAAAATCTTAGTTTTTTTACAATGCTATTCGCGCTACCATACCCAACTATCAATATTTTTAGTTGAGAGAGGGACCCAGAGACTAGAATGAAGAGTGGTTCGTCCATTCTTGAGAGAATTGGAGATGGCTCCAAATTTTGATGTGGTGTTTCATCTGTTTTTTTGCTATAATCATCCCAAAAGAGAGAAATAATAATAAAAAAGTTGACCAAATAATTGTGCAAAAACTGTTATAATGCAGAAGAATAGGGTCTACCATCTGTTATTATTTGATCATGAAGCAGAAAGGAAATGACCAGACAAATTGAGATATGAAGCACCAGAATTCATTTCTACCACTCAATTTTATATTATCTTGGAAAAGAAATTATGTTTTTTTTAATGAATATAAGATTACATAATGACAATATTAATGTTTGCAAAAGAAGCAAACATCGATCTGTGCCAGCAACATCAAAATAACTGAATCAAAAAATAAAGTATCGCCTCCAAATCTTTTTGCTTTCCAGTTTTGACTCAGTAACAAAGATAGCTTATCAACTAGTATTTCATCAACAAAATCCGTCAATAAATGAAATTTTTGACATGAAACAATATATTAGTATAAAGAAGTTAAATCTTAAACATCTTACTGATTGCCACAAGCAAGCAAACTGGACATGTACAGCTGCGAAATTGAGTTGCAGTGTCCATCGCCCGCCAAAAACAAATTAATGTATAAATGTAACCCTATTTGTTTAGATGACACCTGCACCTGCAGACAAACAAACAATATAATAAGATAAAAAGGTGGTATATTTTCTTAAGATTAATTGGATGATACAGTTTCTCCCTCCCAGTTTACAAAGGTCCATCTGAAGTTAATCAACATTACTTTTTTATGAGTCTTTCAAGTGGCTTTTGGTCATAGAGTAGGCAAGTAGATTAATGGAAGAGCAGTCGCATGTTTATAATTTTCAGTAACACTTGTTCAATCCTCAGCAGAATTAGATAGATGCATATAACGTTGGGTCTCAAGTATATATGGGACATAAGACTTGGTGCCTTGTCGAGCATACGACAATCTTAGTAGGATCAAAAGGGATAAAGGACATCTATGTATTCAATAATAAGATTATGAAAAATCGATGCATAATTTGTTAATATCCATCAATCCTGTCAATTTCCAGCGAATTTGTAACACAAAAACAGAATAATAAGCATGACACGTTTCGCAGTACAAAATCTTGATATCATATTGCAATGCCCCGTCTAACTATGAAACTTGATGACCTAGGGGAAACAGAGGTGGTTGGCAGTTTCCAATTAAATACTCGGGACTGCATACTTGAAGTCAATTGACAAAATTGATAACAGCCTCTTGATATTTCTTATTAACTTCTGCGAGTGGATGATCAGATAGCCTGTATGCGACTTGTTAAGTAATTATTTTAATTTTTTGCTAATTATATTCAAGGAGTTCTGGGCTTGGGGAAATGTACGTGAAAGGGTTTTCAACTGCAATGTCATACATGAAATTTTCATGGTAAAGCTTTGAACGTAGGAAGAAATCGATTCAAAACCACCCTGCTGCAGAGAGAATAAACAGGCACCAATAACTGGGGAGCCTTGACTCTTGAACCTTTCACATTTTTTCTTTTAGTTTCTTTTTTTCCCCAAGCATGCTTGCATGTGTGCATATATGTAGGGAGAGACGGTAAATTCTCGAAGGATTCAGGGAGAACCGAGTCTTAACGCAGGAACATAACTGTCTGAGTATCTATACTCTCTGCAAATTGACTAAGTCAATGAACATCCAGATGCTAGTCATACAGTTTCAAAACTAAGCAATAAAATTTCACTTTAACAAAAATGAACAAAGCATGCATGCATGCTAATAGTCCTAAAATGCACATGATAAGAGCCCTGGCAATATTACCTTAGAGAAGCTTAGTTGAGAATAGTTGCAAGGAATCCTCAGCCAGGCAGCCAAGTACTCCTGAGTTTAAGATCTTTGCATATTTCATATCCCGAAAGGGATATTTTCGAGATTGAAGATGCTGAACAACAGTCAAAGATGGTAAATCTTGCAACACCAATTCACTTGTTACTTCATCCCCAGAAGCAAACAAGGGGTTCTGAGACACTCCATCTATTATTGCAGATTTTGGGAGTCGGATACCACTCACATTGGCACAAGTCGCTCCTAATTTTTCATATCTACCACCCACTCTATTGTAAAGAACATGAGATCCCCGTACTCCTTCCCCAGAAAAAGAAGCAGAAGCACTAAGTGTAGGTTGAGTAATAGTCAAGTCACCAGATATCTCAATTTTAGGACGAAATGAAGCAACAATGTCATCGCTGGAGGGACCATAAGCAAGAGATATGCAAACTCCTTGATTCTCAGATTCTGGAATTAGATATGGCCTGCGGTAAAGATTAAAAAATGTAAGGGAAGCCTATCCTTCAATATAATCTGTAAATATGAGATTGTTTCTGCTAGTCTATGTGCTCGAAAGAAAGGTAGTCTCCAAAGAACCCACCTAGTCTAGAAGGAATCAACAAAAGAGCAGAACTATTTCAAACATTGCAAAAGGCATCTTGCACATCTTTGTATTGATATGTCGCAACAAGGAGGGGAATAGTGGTTAGGATAAAACGGAAGAGGCAGGAAATGATGGAAAACTAAAACTTAAGAACCCTTTCAATGCCATATGCACATTGCCTCAATCCAATTATTCAACTCATAAAGGTTCTTGACGGCTGCTCACAAATATGCAGGAAGTTAGATTAACCTGTTTAACTCAAATTGTCCAAACTGTATTATATTGAAACAAAAATGGGGGAACAAATTTTAAAGCTAGAGCAGAAACTTCAACAAGATTCTAGGCTAAAAGAGATTAAGAACACAATTTCCTAGGCATGCGCAAACGCAAACAAAAATTGAAGAAATATTCTCCATAATGAAGGAAAGGAAGAAAACACAGCATAGTTTATCTATAAATCAAAATAGAAGGGAGAATTGAAATGTGCCTCTGTCATGTACTTGAAGAAAATGACTTCAGTGGTCACCTAATCAATATGCCCAAAGATAACACTGCGACAAACAAGAAAGATGGAAGCTCGGAGTGTGTACTTGCCAAGGTTCTGGATTTCCAAGAAACACTTCTGCTGTATGTTAAACAAACAACAATTCCTTCTAGATCAAATTATAGAGAAAGGAAAACAGAATTCCTTTGAACCACTTATTGTGAAAACAGCCCTTCCTCCGAGCAGTTCCTCTCAACTTCCAGCACTTCCCAACAGAAAATAAAAGATGAGCTTTAATGTAAAAATCATCAAACTCCTTGGAAATACTAGATTGCAATCACTTTGATCTCCTATAGATTAAAGAAAGGAAGGAAGAGGGCTATCAAAAAGTATTCTCTTCAATCCCTTCCATTCCAAGAATGTCTTAAACTCTTAGGATTCAAATCTATACGACCAAAAGAACAGCGTACAGCATGATTGAAAGAAGACAAGAACTACCTTCTTCCACTTCTACCAAAGTCCCAATGACATAAACCAACTGATGAGGCAGTAAGGACGCCTTTAACACCACAGCTGACAGTTGAACCAGCAGAAAGAGTATATAAAGTATGAATAGGGTTGTCCGTCAACCCATTAATGGATTCCACAGGCTTCATGGTTTGACGCATGTCAAACTGCACTACTATGCCATTCTGTAAGATTTTAAACACTAAAATATATAAGTAAAACAGCAACAATGCAAATCGAGGGAAACAAACACATCATTCAAACCTGTAATCCAGCATATATATAATGCGAGTTGCTGAGATCCCAGGAACATGACCATGCAGCCGCCTGCAAATTCAACATCAATCAGGCAACTTAAAGTAGTACCCTGTTCTATTAATAAGATGCCACTTCTTATTAGTAACAGTTTCATCAACTAAAAATAACCACCAAAAAAAAAGGATCTTAATGAAAGTTTACAAGATTCTGATCAACCATTCTTCAATTTAGTTTACTTCTCTTCTCCTGTTTTGACGGTAAAAAAATCAGAAATGGGTCTAAAACGATGATGACGCTATCTATTACTACAAAAACACAAGGAAATAAAAATCAGTTTAATCTGTACCCATATTATGTAAAATACCGCAAAAAAAGGTATGTTGTAATGTGCTCCAAAAAATATTCCCTCTACCAGCCCAAATGGCCAAATGTTTCTCCTCAATTGTATAAAATGTCAACCAATCCCAAGTTTCAGATGAAACTCCAAAAGTTTCCACTGTTTATCTACTATTCTTTAACTTTTGCCCATCAACGACCAGATACATGCAAAAGTTCATCAGTGTGCATTCACAGGCCTATGAAAATACTGCAATTAATGTTCCACATCCTTTAACATAAAGCACGGGTGCTTGCTGAATGCTGACCAACCTCAACTCCCTTCAAGCCTTTTTACTTCAGTTGATTCTTCACTCAACCTAATTGACAATATCTTCTCATGATGCA